>CM046429.1:14263098-14380598 GCA_025506505.1 Flaveria sonorensis
ACTAGACCCCACCACAAGACTATAGTCGCATCTTTCATATCATAACTAGATTTTCCAATGGAGACTTGGTGACATGACTTGGGTTCTTAGAATCTCTTTTTTTCCAAAGATAAAATTAGTCTAAAAGGGCGTTGAGCATCTCGATTTGAGAGTTGACGAACACTACTATAGGAGAAAAGTATTAATGAAGAACGGAATCCGTTCTTAGTTCTATAACTTCATTGATAAAAAAATCGTCACCGGTGTGGTGACGAAAACGATACATGCTAGGTTTGTCGAAAAATTTACGATGGAACTAGGGATGGGCGAATTGCGGTTGATTTACGTGCGCCTCACAAGTCAGTTTTGGCATGTTACTAGTACTTAGATGAACCTATTTTTTTATATGATTTGTTATGAACTAATATGATTTTTTAAAATTAAAAAAACTCAATAATGCTTGCAAGGTCAATTAAGAAACATTAGTGTAATGATCATTATATCGATATCTACGAATATCAAAGTGACTTTTTATGGTCTAAATATGATTTAGTGTAATTGTCATCATACACATATCTAGAAATATAAAAATGACTAATATGGTTTAACATGACTTACCAAAATTAAAATCAACCCAATTAAACATTAAAAGGCCTAATAAAACCAAAGAATGTAGTAGTTATCATAACTCATAAGCATGTATTTTATTATCAAAGTAGCTTAATGTAGCTTTCTGTAACCAAAACCAACTTAATAACCTATTATAAGAGCTATTAAGGGCCATTATTCTAAAAGGCCCTTTAAAAACCTTTATTTTTTGTATATTGATTTTGTATTATAATGTATTTTGATGTTTTATTTATAATTTTTAATCTTATTCAAAATTTTATTCCATATTATCGACAAAATGTCTGTTTGTGTAATTCTGGTGGTAATATTAAGTCAAAACATAACGCTCATTTATTTTTTCCCTATTTCATTTTCACCCTTTTGCGTTCTTTCTCCCCTCCGTATTGTTCAACACCGTAATACACCTCTTGTCATTACCATCACTACCACCACACCATCCGCTATCATCGTCACCGGTATTCGTTGCTCACATTCACACCTCCTCTCGATCAAATTTCTTTCTCACGCCATTATCATACGACTACTTCCCACTTTGACCACACCACCACTTTGACTTTATCTAGTTAGCAACTACAAACCATTAAGCATCACCATCACATCTATGATTGATTCATCAAGCACCACCAATTTTAACTCTCTCGATCGAACCCTAAATCGAGCACGTCTTATAGGATTGTTGGTTATGGATGTGACTTGCTAACTTGTTAGTTTTAGAAATGTGAATAGTTGGATTGTCGGTTTTGTGGATGAGACTTGATGATGTTGCATATGTGACTTGTTGGATGAAACCCCCTCTTTTCAACATAGTTAAGTGCTCTTCTAAGTAAGTAGCCTTATTAACAACAAGATCCCATCCTAAATCCATGGATGAAACCCCTTTTGAGCCCAACTTGTCACTAAACATTCCAAGGAGACGCAATACTAACCTACCTAATTAAAGTATTGGATACTTACCAACTCATATAATAGCATGTGTGTTGATTGATACTGGGAAAAAGGTACCTATCCTTCGTGTAAACATTATTAGGAGTAAAGAAAAGCTAAGAAGATGAAGGTTAGCCTTAACCTAATGTGGAAAGGGCTCACACTACTCTTTGTTTATCAATTAGCCAAAAGGACAATGTAAACATTATTAGGACCCCAACCATGGAAACCTTGACTACTAATATATCTATTGAGATACATTTTGACAAAGGAAATCATTGGTGCTAAGAACTATAGATGGTGCGGAAAAGAGACATGCCTAATGCCCTATCTAGTCTCAAATATTGCCTAAGGCCCTATCTAGTCTCAAATATTCCGCTAATATGGTATGGAAACATAAAACTTATTAAGAACTGACGACAACTTGTACCAAACCTACAACTTATGTGGCTACACTTAATGAAAAATCAGTAAAAACAAAAAAAATATATATATTAAGACATGCAAATTTCCCATGTAAAATTAATTCTTCCCCGTCCTCTTCATGAAAGCGTAACAAAAATGCAAGAAACATAGAATTATGTGCATCGTCAAAGGATTAAACATGTTATCTTTCATCCATTTCATTATGCTTCTCCACCTGCATATTCACAGGTTAATAAAGAAGGTGATGATGATGTCAGCCTTACATTACTTGCAAAAGCTACTAATAAAATTACAAGGGCTACTTTTCCTTAAAGTTATGGTTAGATTATTGGCTGGAGATTTAATCATACAAGTGAAAGATTTTATATTAGAAAGGGATTCAACTTTCTACATAAATTAGATTTGTACGATTAGTCATTCGAAGACATGTTAGGATTTGAATAAGCTAAAGTTTGTCAATCCCTCAAAAACATTTACTAACATGGGGAACAATAGTTAGGAATAAAGATGTAATTGAAGATTAGTTAATGAATTTGGTAGACTAATGGAAATGGTAGCTAGTGCATGGTCATATTTCTTCTAACAAAGAAGTTGGTGATGATATTATAGTTAGTATTCACAAGGAAGTTCATATTGTTGAGGACATAGCTACTATA
Source organism: Flaveria sonorensis (assembly GCA_025506505.1). Classification (NCBI taxonomy): domain Eukaryota; kingdom Viridiplantae; phylum Streptophyta; class Magnoliopsida; order Asterales; family Asteraceae; genus Flaveria; species Flaveria sonorensis. The sequence goes on from CM046429.1 coordinate 14,265,714, forward strand.
GAAGAGTTTCACACTAGTACACTACTTTAATTCTGTCAACAAGTTGTTTCGAAGATGATGGTGATGAGATACAAGGTACTCACAATTTAATGACCCTTTTAATCTATCATGGTAATTTTGAATTGGATGATGTAAAAATGGTTAGAGGTGATGAAGCAGCTACTGATAATATACAAATTGAAGTTGATGCTAATAATATTACTAATGATATCAAGTTTACTACTACTAGCCAAGTTGTTACCAATGTCATTTTTTATTGTTGATGTCTTGCTTCAGTGGCGGATCTAGAAGACAAGTTCAGGAGTAACGTAAAACATTTTTTTACCGTACATTTATATAAATAAAAAGAAAAAAAAACACTATAATAAAAGAAGTTAAACAAATACCTAATAGATCTCAGAATTTTTCTCTTCTGTTTTTCATAGTTTCAAAAACGAAGCATTACATCCTCATTCGTTACTTCGTTAAACGTTCCCTTTACCGCACATACAAGAGCATTGTTCAAATATTCCTTCTCATTCGATTCCATAAATCCGTATTGCTAATCTTCAGTTTAGAAAGCATCTTTCAACGGTTGCGGTTGCAACCGGTAAACAAATGCTAGCTTCAATATCCGATAAAACAAAGGAAAAGAAAAATCTTTTGGATTTCCACCATTAGCCGAGCAAATCTATTATCTTCTTTTACTGAATGATAAAAAATCTTAAGCTCTCCTAAAATACACTCTCTTTGATTCAGATTCAAATCTCTAATTTTATAACAAATAACACAAAAATATTAAAAATTACACTTAGAAATAACACAATTCAAATCCTTAATTTCAAAATCAAATCCTCAATTTATCTTTCAAATCTTTAAAAATATTAGAAATTGAACATCATAAACACTAAATCCCAATTTCATAGTCTAATAGAGTAAAAAACTAAAAATTGTTACCTTTAGTGAATGAGTGGCGCATGTGGGTAGTCCGATACTCTGGTGGGCGGTGGCGTAGCGCACAAGCGGTAGGCGGTAGGTGAGGTGATGAAGGCTATTGCCGAGCACTGCTGCTGCTCGATCTTGCATTCTTTTTTTATGTTTTATATTTTGATTTTGGGTCTATTATTATATTGGGTTGGGTAATGGGTAATGGGTAATGAGTATAGTATTTTATTTTTTATGTTATTGGGTAATGAGTTTTTATGTTTTATAGAATGTATTGTTTTTTTATAAAGTATTAGACTTTTTTTAATAAAATTTAAATTTTTTGAAGTGTTGAGTTTAAAAAAATTTAGGGGTAATGTAATTTTTTCTCAGTTTGAAAAAATTTAGGGATAACGTAACTTTTTCTCAGAGGTAACGTAAAACCGCAATTTTTTTTGCATAAAATCGTAAAAAGATTTTGTTTACACTCCCAGTAGTAAGTTGAGGGGTAGCGGAAGCTACCCCTCAATATACATACATCCGCCCTTGTCTTTCTTACTATTGAGGTTTAAGTAGTGGTCCGAATTTCGCATATTCGAAAATTTTGGATAGTGAATTTCATTATCCGAACCCGAAATTTTGGATATCCGAATTTCAAATTCGGAACGGATATCCGTTGAGATATCTGAACTCAAAAAAATTGTATTATTTAATAAATTTTATAAAAATATAATAATTTTTATTGAAATATAATAAATGCAATCAAATTAAATTAGGGTTCATATCAATTTGGGATTGAATTCAATTAATGTTTAAGTTTATTAAAAATGGGGATAAAAAAGATTAGAGGCTTCTGCTAATGGTTAAAGCATTCGAACCTTATGCAGGTGACCCGGTTTGACCTCGGGTACCCTTAAATCCTTTTAAATCAATTTTTGCTAAAAGTTAATTCCAAAAAATTATTTTCTTTCAATAATTATAAATGTTTTAAAACATTATAAAACTCATTTAAAAGTTTTAAATTGTATAAAATTTTATAAGCTTAAATATTTTAAATTATTTTAAACTAATATTTTGTAAACCATTTAAATAATTAATTATTTTGACCAAGTTATTAATTCTTTGGTTAATTATTACACTTTAAATATTCTAACTCTATCTAATCAAATATTATAAATTAAATACTTAAATATTATCTAATATTTTCGTTTCACTAATTACTTATTATTATTTTCAATTTCAATTATTCAATCAATTTATTTTATCAAGTTATATAAGTTAATTACATTTTTATTCAAACAATATGTTAAAACCAAATCCAAATTGTAACCCTAATTCATATTTAGTCTTTAAATCATTGTTATTCTAACTTAGAACATCATTCTTAGGTTAACCATGAGAAAAATCGTTGGTGTCTAATTTAGCATTGCTATTAATAAAATCATTTAATTACCATGTGAATATTCATAGCCCATTTTCTTGTGTTTTATATATTAGGAAAATATTGTGATTCATATTCATTCATTGTTATTCAATTTCAAGATCAATTATATACATGCTATATTATTACTTGCAAAGATGTGTTAATAGTTAGATAAACTAAATGATAACATAATCATTAATTAATGCAACCACGGTATCATTAATGCAACCACGGTATCATTGATAGATCTATTGGTATCATTCATACAACCATATGAATATTCAATTGGTGATTGCCGAATCCACATATTTTATTACAAGGCTTTATCTGCGGACGGAGTCAATTCAGTCGTTAGATTTGATTGTGTTTGGTTTGTCTTTTATGTTACACTATTGCATTATAGATCTTCAAATTGTCATGTGAATTGAATTGTTTCAATCATTTTAATTAATCTTTATATGTATGCAAGGCATGTGTTTACACACTGGCTAATTTATTATCTGACTCGTTACTTTTCACATGAGTTCAGAAATGTTGCTTAGTTGGATTACATGCAAGTCCACATCTAGGATTCTGGACCTAGAATAATAGCAAACATTTGTTATGTTTATTTGATTGTAATATAATGTTTGTTTAGTATTATTCAATGAAAATAACATTTAATATCATTTCAACATATTTACTACCATGTGCTACGAGCAATCGATTCACATTTGTCCGCTTCGATGATTCTGCCATCGGTAGTGGTGTGACAAAACAGTGAAAATCCAAGTTTTTCAAGTTGGGTCGCCTAGCTCCGTGTAGGGTTGAGTTGGGCCACCTAGCTCTGAGTTGGTCCTAGTTGGACCGATTTTGACAGAGGTTGACCGATTTTTAGTTATGAGACCGAGTTGGTGAAAGTCGCTTCAGTAAATATGTGAGTTCCGAGTACCCCGAGTACTCGGCAAGTTTCATAACACTGGATACAACCCATGATGCATAACTAAGTTAGTAATTAGCATATATACTAGTATTAAGCCCCCAACATTGTGTCAGGGGCATAAAATTATGCCAAATAGCAGCATTGTCACACCACCGTCAACGACCACCAACACCGGAAAAAATCGTATTAAAATAATATAAACGAATAAAATAAACCGGTGGAAAATAGACGTGAAACCGTTAAACCATGCATGTGAAATGTAAAATATTAAAAATAATAACTAAGTCGATCTAGTACCCGCGCGATGTGTTGGGGTCGTTAAACAGGAAAAAAATATGCGTAAAAACATTGAAACCACACACGCATGTTGTGGCGTACTAACTCTTAAAATTTAGACCGAAACGTAAAACGAAAAAATTGTAGAATATAAAAAGTATAGAGGATCAAAGTTGAAAGTGATAAATTATAGAGGTTAAATTGTAAAGGATATAAAAGTATTTAGTTTAAAAGTAAAAAAATAAAAAAAACACAAAATTAGATACAACCCACTAAACCTTAAAATACAAACCATGAAGCATAAATAAATTGATAATTAATACTATATATAATATATAATATAATAACAGCATAACTAGAAAAACCTACACTTGGAATATAATAATATTTGTTTATATTTATAATAAGCAGATAAAAAGGGTTTTAAATCTAAAAAGTGTAAAAAGTAGCCTCAACCATTAATTGCAGGATTGGTTAAGAATGGTCAATACAATCAGTCTCACAATGAGGAGAGTGTTAGAACACTTTAACAGATCAAATGGGAAACCGGGTTTATGTAAATGATACTAAGAACACAAATAAATAATGAGACACAACTAAGAACAAGAACAGAGTAATATGGTCTTCAAAGATGTTGTATAAGGCTCTCAAGTTCTTTTACAAGTGTTACAAAGCATAAAAGGAAATACAAGGACCTGAGATACTTTATACTTCATCCTACAGCCGTTTATACTTGGAAAACCAGCTGGAATTTACCACTAGACAAATACTACATTGCTAGAAGTAAAGTATTTAAGATAAAATATTATCCTAGATTAGGTAGTCATGACAGTTCTATGACTTATCTTTTCTCACCAACTAAGTATGGTAACTATACTAACTAATAAAGGTGAATAGTGGATTAAAGTATGGTCAACTACATGGGCGTGGGAAAGCGCCATGCAATATATCAGAGTTGGCAGCGTATGTCAGACAACCCATACTTATCCACTGGTTCATAGTTGATTCTTCCGAAGGCAAATGGCTTCGGAAGAATAAGTTCTTCTGAGGCTATTTATACTTCGGAAGAATCAACTTCTTCCGAGTCTTCTGTAAGTCTTCATGAGTTCATTCTTCTGAAGAGTTTGTCTTGGATCTTCTAAGTGTGAATGCTTCGGAAGGAGAACTACTTGGTCTTGAAAGAATTGGTTCTACCTTCGAAAGTTCTTCATATACTTCGGAAGGAAAACTACTTGGTCTCAGAAGACTTAGTTTTCCTTCCGAAGTTCTTCATACTTAAGCTTCAGAAGATCTTCAATTTGTCTTCGGAAGAGCAGCTTTGTCTTCGGAAGACTTCTTCAATTGTACTTCAAAATGCTCCAAGTGTTGTTTTGGTTACACCAGCCTCATATGATCCAACAAACTCCTCCTAGGCTGATGCTACCAAAACAGAGAAGTTATTCAGATGTTGACAGTCCTTATTAGGATCAAGACCATACCTTTCTTCATCATCTGGTCAGGATCCCTCAGACTCTCATAATATCTTCTCATGTCATGGAGATCATGTAGAGGAAGATCAAGCATGTCTTGCCAGAAATAGGCATCTTGACCTCCTTGATCTCTGATGACATACCACCTGTCTAGATTAGTAGCAAAAGTCTTTAATTAAGAGGACTGGTCCTTAACACCAGGTTGTTCTACTGTGTCTCTCTCAGTTGGGTTCTTTTCTCTCACAGGTTAAGAAGGAGAGTGAAGAGGACCCTGCTGTGGATCAGAAGATGAAGTTAGTTGAGATTCAGCCCTAGGTCCAGGTTGTGCTATCTTAGGGGGTTCAACATTGACAACCTCAGGTTGAGCTGGACTTGGTGGAGAATGCAAGTCAACAAACTCTCCCTTTTTAATCTTCTGCTTGATCAATCTAATGTGCTCATCCATAGTGGATAGATACATTGGACCAAGCCTCCTTCCAAAGAATCCATACAGCTTCAAGAAGCTCATCATCCTTTGTCTGTCACCAGACTTCTTTTGGCTCTTTTAGATGATGGCTCTTGACTTTCTTAAACTAGGGAGAGGGTAGGAGCATGCTTGTAGAGCCTTTTTCTGTCTCCTTTCTTTTTTGTTCTTGAGGAGCAATGCTGCATCCTCTGCCTCCTTTTTCTCCTTGGACAATTCCTTGTCAGCCATTTCATTCAGTTCTTCTAAGGGGAGAGAGAGTAGTTCATCCATATTGTAGTTTCTGGTCCTTAAGTAGTTTATCCTGGCTAAACTCAACACATCATCCTGAGTATTTGGCCTAGGGGCAGCCCTAATGGCAGCTTCCATGAAGCCTGGAGACCCTCTTGAACTTTCTTCCCTTAACTTCCTCTTCCTCTCTCTTTCCTCCTCCTCAATCTCCTCAGAAGTCAGTTTCCTTTTCCCTTTTTAACTCACAGGCCTTGGTGACTCGGGGTGGAGAGAGCTTTGGCCTTTATTGCTTGATTTAGCAGTTAAGCTCTAGCCAGAGAGAGGTCATGAAACACCTTCACCAGCTGGTGCCTCACTGAGGGTAATGGGTGCTGAAGAAGTTCCTGTCTCAAGGTTCACAGGTTCAACTTCTGGGCCTTCAGTCAAGGCTTCCCCTTTAAAGCTAATCTTAGGGTCCACCTCAACATCAAGTTGACCAGAAGTCTTACCTGCTAGCCTCTGTCTATAGTCTTGACCTCAGCTTGTATTCTTCAAACATCCTTTTTTGAATCCTATCTGTTAATCTTACAGCTTGTCTGTTATGACTTGGGTTGACAAGTGGAAGATCAATCAGATGGATGCTCTCATAGAAGCTCAGGTTGAAAAAGTTGAAAATTTCCTGTTGACCCTGAGATCTAGAGATGACAAGAGCTCTTCTATTAGTGTCATACCTCCATCCCATGATTGGATTCTTAGAGTGATGAGATAGGGTAGGCATAGCCCTGGGAATACCCTCCTCAAACAAACTTTGTATGAGTGAGTCCACATCTATGTAGACTTGGGCAAGTAAGTCCTGTCACACCCCAACCTTAACGGCGAAAACATCGAGATGTGAGGGTTAAGATTGTTCATGCCACACAACGCTAATTAAAAAAGACAATATTATTAAAGCTCAATATTCAAGACATACATTTAAGAAATAGAATATGTTCCAAAACATAGGAATTTCAACGTCCAATGATAACAATTGCATTTTTATTTTATCCTAGGTCTAGTCCTAGATGTGATATTGTCTTCATAGCAAGCTAAGCATTATCATTTCCTGAAACATGTTAAAAATAAAAGGTCAACATTTGGTGAGTTTTCTATAGTTTTCATACATAAATATATATATAAAGATGGCAATTCGTGTCATAGGTTATTGAATAAAGTAATTAGGGATGGATGAACAAATATAACAATCAAACCTTGACAGATTACAAGATTACAAGATTACAAGATTACAAGATTAAACGATTAGCTAAGTGTACTTGGATTAACCAAGTAGGCTGGTCAGGCCCATAGATCTATGACGTCGCCAGGCTAACAATAGTTAATGATTATACAAATATTAGTCATCACATGGTAATTACTAAAGTCCAACTAACCATGACAAATAAGATGAATTACCCAAATGTTTACAAGATACAAACGAGTTTACAAGTGCAATTATCATAAAGTTAACATGTTTCACCCCAAAGTGTGAAAATATATAAAAGGGGTATGGAAAAACTCACATGGATAATAAGGAAGACAAATAATAAGTCTTGTATATATTGCCGAGGATTTGTTAAGTTCAACCTAAATGACGATGCATTAAGTTAATCATGATGGTTATGATATTAACGGTATTCGGGAATCCGCGGTTTAGCTTTGTGGTCTTGGGTGATAATTGTAACAATATTATTTGTAAATCATTTAACCATGATTTTAGTTTATAAGATAAATACCATTTATAATTGATTTAATATTTAAATGTTTAAAATAAGAATTTTAGTGAGTAAAACCATTTGTAAGGGTTAAACTTTCTTTATCCAAGTATTATTATTTACTATTTAAAATAGTAAATTTATAGAAAAATAATTCTTTTAAACCCAAAAGATATACATTTTAAATATGTACATATATATATTTATATAATTAGATTTGTAAATACATTTTGTAAAAATGAAAATTTTATTAACTTTATATTCTTAAAAAAAGAATAAAGGAGATTTATAATAATCATAATTGATATTTTGAAGATTATAAATTTATTAATTGAATTTCTAGAAATTAAATAGAAATTAATTTTTATTTAATTTCTGAGTAAAATGATTTTTATATAACTAGAAATAATATTTAAATATTTTCTGTAAATAAAACAATCAATAAAAATACTTTTTAAAAAGAATTACAGGGAATCGGGTTCGAACCCGGGACCCCTGCCTCACCACACCATGACTTAACCACCGGGCCACAGCCATTTTTGTGTTGTAAAACAGAAATTAATTGTTAAAACCTATTACCCAGAAATTCCCCAAATTTACCAAGAACCCTAGAAAGAACATCGATCAAATTGAACACCAATTCGGTTTTGATAATGAAATTATTCATGGGGCTTTTGTTTCTCATGTAAAAACGAATCAAAGCCCCAATCTAATTACCTGTTATAGCTTGAATTTCAATAGAATGCAACAGAGGTACAAGTCGACGGTTCTTGATTTGGGAATTTCAACTTGTGTGTGTTTTTGGTGAAATTGTTGTTTCAGATAGTGAAAAGAAAAGGTCGGGAGCATTAGCTCTCTGTTTTATAGTGTCAATTCGATCGATTATGTTCCCAACGACTATAGGGTTAATCTCTGGAGTTTCAGGTTGGATTAAATGGGTTAAATGTTATTCCAGGTGAAATTAATCACTCTAATGGTTGCGAAATGATTACACAAACGTTCATGCTCGTTTAATTTCAATTATAGTAAGCTTTAATGTAATAACGGTTTTGAATCTTCAATGGGTTTCGGTTTTGGTTGAGAGGGATGAACCGACGCCTACAATTTGAATTAATTACATAGTGGGGTTCGAAACGGATACCTAATCATGAGGGGGTTTTCAATTCGGTTAAAATTGATGCATTTCGAGCATTTTGGGGGTGGCCGGAGTGTTGGCCGGAGTCGGCCGGGTGTCTTGGCCGGAGTCGGCCGGGTGTCTTGGCCGGAAATACGGGGATGGGGGGTTGGGTTTAATGAAAATTACCTTTTGGTCCCTGCGGTTTAAGAATTTACAAAATCAACTCAAAGTTTAAGTTTTGTATTTTATCAGAATTACAGTTTTAGTCCCTGCGGTTTTAATTTTATTATTTTATGCCCAAACATTTAATTACAAGTTTTAAAATATTTAACTCATTTTATTTTTTATTCATGTTCAAGTTGTAACACTTATTAAGATTATTTACTACTATTAGTATTATTATTATTATTTTTTTATTATTAACATTAACATTTTCTTTCATGATTATTATTATTATTATTATTATTATTATTATTATTATTATTATTATTATTATTATTATTAGTTATTTATTTATCTAATTGCATCTAAATTACAAGGATACCACAAGTTACACATATGTCATCGTATTTGCATTAATAACAAAGCAAACCCTTACAAGAGATAAAGACGTTAATCACACGTTAAATAAAAATACGAGAGGTTACAGTCTCCCCAACTTTAAGGAATTTCGTCCCGAAATTAAAGACAAGGCTAAGCAAAAAGATAGAGATATTTCTTCTTCATGTAATCCTCGCGTTCCCAAGTGAACTCAGCTCCACGTTTGTTTTTCCAACGGACTTTGACAATCGGGGTGGTAGATGTACGAGTCTTCTTTAACGTTCGATCCATAATCTCAACAGGCTTCTCAACGAAATGCAAAGACTCGTCAATTTGGATTTCCTTCAAAGGAACATGCAAACTTTCATCGGCTAGGCATTTCCTCAGGTTTGAGACATGGAAGACAGGATGAACCCCGCTAAGTTCGGAAGGTAGTTCTAGTTTGTAAGCCACTTTCCCAATTCTTTTCAGAATTTTGAAAGGTCCTACAAAACGTGGGGCTAACTTACCCTTCTTCCGAAAGCGAACAACACCCTTCCATGGAGAGACCTTAAGAAGAACCATGTCGCCGACTTGAATTCCAACGGTTTTCGTCTTTTATCGGCATAACTCTTTTGACGACTTCTAGCCACCTCCAGGTTATTTCGAATTTTGGAGACTTTGTCGGTCGTTTCTTGAATAAGTTCAGGACCAGTAATGAAGTTCTCACCTATGTCGGTCCAACAGATAGGAGAACGACATTTACGACCATATAAAGCCTCGAATGGTGCCATCTTGATACTCGAGTGATAACTATTGCTATACGAAAATTCCGCCAACGGCAGGTGCGTATCCCAGTCACCACCAAAATCAAGGACACAAAGACGCAGTAAGTCCTCAAGAGTTTGGATTGTTCGCTCGGTTTGACCGTCCGTTTGAGGATGGTAAGCCGTGCTTAAATCCAATTGAGTACCCAAGAGTTCTTGCATGGAAGACCAGAAGTGTGAAGTGAATCGAGCATCACGATCGGAAATAATATGCAACGGCACACCATGACGACTCACAATTTCATCGATGTAGATACGAGCCAATCTTGAAACCTTGTAGGTGTCTCGTATTGGTATGAAATGTGCCGTTTTGGTCAAACGGTCAACAATCACCCATATACTATCATGGCCACGAGAGGTTCGTGGTAACTTGGTTATGAAATCCATGGAAATGTGTTCCCATTTCCACATAGGGATTTCAAGTTGTTCAAGTAAACCACTAGGCCGTTGATGTTCAGCTTTGACTCTTGCACATGTGAGGCACTTGGAAACATAAGAAGCGATATCTTTCTTCATACCCGGCCATCAATATTGGCCACGCAGATCCATGTACATCTTATCGGATCCAGGATGAATAGAATATCGGGTTTGATGAGCTTCGTTCATAATGAAATAACGGAGGTTATCGCGATTTGGGATCCAAAGTCGATTCAAGAAATACCACATGCCATTTGGTTTTGTCTCCAATTGTGATCGAACGTTATACGTTAGATCTTCATCTTTCCCTTCCTCGGTTAGCGCTGCTTGTTGAGCCTCGCGGATGCAAAACTCGAGATCACTATCAACCCTTATGTTTTGAAGCATGATAGTGGCCTCGTTAATGTCCACATGTATCTCGGTGTCAAACTCCCCCAACGTGTCAAACCATTGACTTCGATCTAGGATTTCTTGAAGCGAGACAGTCTTGTTATGGAACTTACGACTCAGCGCGTTGGCTACAACATTCGCCTTTCCAGGATGATAGCGAATGTCGCAGTCGTAGTCGCTAATTAGTTCAACCCAATGTCTTTGTCTCATGTTGAGATCCTTTTGATTAAACACGTGTTGAAGGCTCTTGTGATCGGTGTAGACTATGCATTGCGTTCCATAGAGATAATGTCGCCAAATCTTCAAAGCAAATACTACGGCACCAAGTTCGAGATCATGAGTTGTGTAGTTCACTTCATGAACCTTCAATTGTCTCGACGCGTAAGCTATGACCTTACCTCGTTGCATGAGAACGCAACCAAGACCTTGACTAGACGCGTCGCAATACACAGTGAAGTCATCGTTTCCATCGGGAAGGGTTAGGATAGGAGCATTACACAGTTTGTGTTTCAACGTCTCGAACACATCTTCTTGTTCGGGCCCCCACTCAAAAAGTCTATTCTTTTGAGTTAGCGCCGTAAGCGGTTTCGCAATCTTTGAAAAGTTTGCAATGAACCTACGGTAATAACCCGCTAAACCCAGAAAAGAACGAACCTCGGTTGGGGTCGTGGGAACACACCAATTCTTCACGGCTTCTATCTTTGCAGGATCAACGTGAATTCCTTGGCTATTCACCACATGTCCTAAGAATTGGGCTTCTTCAAGCCAGAATTCGCACTTGGAGAACTTGGCATATAATTTTTCCTTCTTCAAGAGATCGAGGACTTGACGTAGATGCGATTCGTGATCAGCCTTTGCCTTGGAATAAATAAGAATGTCATCAATAAACACGATCACAAACTTATCCAAATACGGTTTACATACCCGATTCATGAGATCCATGAAGACAGCAGGTGCATTAGTCAAGCCAAAAGGCATAACCATGAACTCATAATGTCCATATCGAGTACGAAACGTGGTCTTTGGAATATCATTGTCGTGAACATGTAATTGATGATATCCAGAACGTAGATCGATCATCGAGAATTGTGTAGCTCCTTGAAGTTGATCGAAGAGATCATCTATTTGAGGAAGAGGATATCGGTTCTTGATAGTGAGCTTGTTGAGTTCCCGGTAGTCGATGCACATACGGAAAGAACCATCTTTCTTCTTCACAAATAGCACGGGTGCACCCCATGGTGAAGAACTAGGTCGAATGAAACCCTTATCGGTCAACTCTTGCAGTTGACTAGCTAGTTCTTACATTTCAGACGGTGCAAGACGATAAGGCGACTTAGCCACGGGATTTGCACCAGGAATCAGGTCGATTTTGAACTCAACTTCTCGTACGGGAGGTAACCCACTAAGATCCTCGGGAAACACCTCGGGAAAATCCCACACGACAGGTATATCCTTCAGTTCTTTACGCTTGGCTTTCGTGTTGACTACGTAAGCCATGAAAACTACGTAGTTTTTACTTAAGCACTTGCGGGCCTTGATACAAGACATGAGTTTGAGTCTTTGGGATGATCTTTCCCCAAAAACTTTTAAGGTATCACCTGATGGTAAAGGAATTCGACTGCACTTCTCAAAGCATATAATTTCCGCGTGTTGCTTCGCTAACCAATCCATGCCAATAATAACGTCAAAGCTCCCCATTTGCATATGAATAAGGTCGATGCGAAAGTCGTGCTCGTTAAAACTTAAGGTGCAATCACGTATCACGACTTTGACTTGAATGGTTTTGCCATCGGCTACTTCAACCGTAAAAGATCTTTCTAAATTGGAACGCGGCTTAGAAAGAATAGGCTCGAACTCTAAAGATACAAAACTCTTATCCGCACCCGAATCAAACAGTACAGAAGCATAACGACTATTTACAAGATACATACCTGCTCAAATAATAACCTATTATTGGCATAATGAACGCAGGTAGGGATTTTACAAGACAAAAGAACAATTAAAAGAAATTAATGACGTACCATTCACCACGTCGTTGTTGCCTTGAGCTTGGTTGGCATTGATGTTGAATGCCCTTCCACGAGCCTGTGGCACATTTCCCGCATTGCGAGGACATTATGGACGGAAATGTCCAGTTCGCCACAGTTGTAGCTGACTCGATTGGCAACCAACGCAGCATTATTCGGGGCACGAAGACAGGTAGCCACTAGATGCCAATACTTTCCGCACAACGAGCAAACTCGACAAGGAGTGTTACTCGCGTGATGGTACTTGCAAGTATTGCACATCGGGTGCGGCCCAGTATAAGCCCTCGCCATGGGGGCTTGATTTGCAACAACAGCTTGCCTTTGGGGGGCATTTGGTGCTGTCACCGCATAATTACGAGCCGGTGTGAACTTGTGCTTCTTGCCTTTGAAAGATGACTCGGCCTTCACCTACTTTGTAGCCTCGTGAGTCACCTTCACAGCAGTCTTGTCACCTTTCACCGTCAAAGTACCAGCTCTAATATGATTTTCAGTGAGCTGGGCGGTGATATTAATCGCCTCCTCTAAATTTGTGGGCCTACTACCCACCACGGCATCTTGAATTTGAGGTGGTACCCCCTTAATAAACTTCTCGATGTTGTGGGGTACGGTATCCACCATGTGAGGTAGGAGCATGCTCAACTCATGATGCCGGGTGGAATAAGCCAAGTGATTTCCACTATCTTGCTTGAGGTTCCAGAATTCTTCCTCCAGCTTTTGCAATTCACTCCTCAGGCAGAACTTTTGGATCATTATGTCCTTAAATTCTTCCCAAGGCAACGTCAAGGCAACTTCAGTTCCTCGGTTCCTTTTCTCACTATTCCACCAAGTGAGTGTCCGTTGTTGAAGGACACTTGCAGCATATCGGACCTTGAGTTCATCGGGACATTCGCTGACGATAAACGTATTTTCCATACTTTCAAACCACTCGAGAAGTCCAGTGGCTCCCTCCTTTCCACTAAAGCTAGTGGGTTTGCACGAGTGGAAGTGCTTGAATGTGCAAGTGCGACTATTCCCACCTTGGTTGTTGCTATTTTCCCCTTGACCATTGTTGTCACCACCACCATTGTTTCCATTGGCGTTGTTGCTGTTGTTGGCCATTAGGGTGCTGCTAAGTTCAGCAACCATCGTTGGAAGTACAGCGGCCATTTGCCGGGCGATCATTGCAGCGAGTTTGCGGTCGGAGGTAGCACGTTTTCCATGATGGCGAGACATTCTATAAAATAGAAATAAAGAAAATATTAGTATTCGGAGATAAACCAGTTCAAGGTAAACATGAATTTTTAGATATTTTATATATAGCCAGGATGGTTCCATTTGGTATCACTTAGCCAATAGGAACATGGACACGTCGAGGTGACTTAATCCTAATTTCCTCGGGAAGATGTGTATGTTGACTATAATTTAGCACTCATCCCAGAAATCCCCAGGTAAGCATAACAGGTCTCGCAATGAGATTTATACGAAATGCTTGCCTTAGCCCGGGAGCCTTTTGCCAGGAAATCCAGAATACAGGTGTTTATGTGTCACACACTTCCCTAAGGCTATCAGAATTAAAACCTCGATGAGAATTTCAAGATTTAGACATATCGTCTAAGGAATTTTTTTTCCACTCAATAAAATGCGTAGTTTTCCTCACGTAGTCAAGAATGAGATTTAGAAAAGATTAGACACGGTAGAAACGTACAGGCATAAGAAGAGGATTAGAAAGTTGGGGTTACAAGGTTCAAGGCATATTCCTAAGGCACTATTTTCTAAATGTCAGCAAATAGCACATAAGGGAATTTGTCATGCATCAAGATAGACATATAAGCATACTTACAAGATCATAGCAATTGTCATGAAAAGGGTTCCTAGTTTAACCATAGTCTAGGCCACCATTTCTAATAACCTAAATCCCTATAGTTATGGGCTCTGATACCAATCTGTCACACCCCAACCTTAACGGCGGAAACGTCGAGATGTGAGGGTTAAGATTGTTCATGCCACACAACGCTAATTAAAAATGACACTATTATTAAAGCTCAATATTCAAGACATACATTTAAGAAATAGAATATGTTCCAAAACATAGGAATTTCAATGTCCAATGATAACAATTGCATTTTTATTTTATTCTAGGTCCAGTCCTAGATGTGATATTGTCTTCATAGCAAGCTAAGCATTATCATTTCCTGAAACATGTTAAAAATAAAAGGTCAACATATTGTTGGTGAGTTTTCCATAGTTTTCATACATAAATATATATATAAAAGATGGCAATTCGTGTCATAGGTTATTGAATAAAGTAATTAGGGATGGATGAACAAATGTAACAATCAAACCTTGACAGATTACAAGATTACAAGATTACAAGATTAAACGATTAGCTAAGTGTACTTGGATTAACCAAGTAGGCTGGTCAGGCCCATAGATCTATGACGTCGCCAGGCTAACAATAGTTAATGATTGTACATATATTAGTCATCACATGGTAATTACTAAAGTCCAACTAACCATGACAAATAAGATGAATTACCCAAATGTTTACAAGATACAAACGAGTTTACAAGTGCAATTATCATAAAGTTAACATGTTTCACCCCAAAGTGTGAAAATATATAAAAGGGGTATGGAAAAACTCACATGGATAATATGGAAGACAAATAAGAAGTCTTGTATATATTGCCGAGGATTTGTTAAGTTCAACCTAAATGACGATGCATTCAGTTAATCACGATGGTTATGATATTAACGGTATTCGGAAATCCGCGGTTTAGCTTTGTGGTCTTGGGTGACAATTGTAACAATATTATTTGTAAATCATTTAACCATGATTTTAGTTTATAAGATAAATACTATTTATAATTGATTTCATATTTAAATGTTTAAAATAAGAATTTTAGTGAGTAAAACCATTTGTAAGGGTTAAACTTTTTTTATCCAAGTATTATTATTTACTATTTAAAATAGTAAATTTATAGAAAAATAATTCTTTTAAACCCAAAAGATATACATTTTAAATATGTACATATATATATTTATATAATTAGATTTGTAAATACATTTTGTAAAAATGAAAATTTTATTAACTTTAAATTCTTAAAAAAAGAATAAAGGAGATTTATAATAATCATAATTGGTATTTTGAAGATTAAAGATTTATTAATTGAATTTCTAGAAATTAAATAGAAATTAATTTTTATTTAATTTCTGAGTAAAATGATTTTTATATAACTAGAAATAATATTTAAATATTTTATGTAAATAAAACAATCAATAAAAATACTTTTTAAAAAGAATTGCAGGGGATCGGGTTCGAACCCGGGACCCCTGCCTCACCACACCATGACTTAACCACCGGGCCACATCCATTTTTGTGTTGTAAAACAGGAAGTAATTGTTAAAACCTATTACCCAGAAATTCCCCAAATTTACCAAGAACCCTAGAAAGAACATCGATCAAATTGAACACCAATTCGGTTTTGATAATGAAATTATTCATGGGGCTTTTGTTTCTCATGTAAAAACGAATCAAAACCCCAATCTAATTACCTGTTATAGCTTGAATTTCAATAGAATGCAACAGAGGTACAAGTCGACGGTTCTTGATTTGGGAATTTCAACTTGTGTGTGTTTTTGGTGAAATTGTTGTTTCAGATAGTGAAAAGAAAAGGTCGGGAGCATTAGCTCTCTGTTTTATAGTGTCAATTCGATCGATTATGTTCCCAACGGCTATAGGGTTAATCTCGGGAGTTTCAGGTTGGATTAAATGGGTTAAATGTTATTCCAGGTGAAATTAATCACTCTAATGGCTGCGAAATGATTACACAAACCTTCATGCTCGTTTAATTTCAATTATAGTAAGCTTTAATGTAATAACGGTTTTGAATCTTCAATGGGTTTCGGTTTTGGTTGAGAGGGATGAACCGACGCCTACAATTTGAATTAATTACATAGTGGGGTTCGAAACGGATACCTAATCGTGAGGGGGTTTTCAATTCGGTTAAAATTGATGCATTTCGGGCATTTTGGGGGTGGCCGGAGTCGGCCGGGTGTCTTGGCCGGAAATACGGGGATGGGGGGGGTTGGGTTTAATGAAAATTACCTTTTGGTCCCTGCGGTTTAAGAATTTACAAAATCAACTCAAAGTTTAAGTTTTGTATTTTATCAGAATTACAGTTTTAGTCCCTGCGGTTTTAATTTTATTATTTTATGCCCAAACATTTAATTACAAGTTTTAAAATATTTAACTCATTTTGTTTTTTATTCATTTTCAAGTTGTAACACTTATTAAGATTATTTACTACTATTAGTATTATTATTATTATTATTATTTTTTTTATTATTATTATTATTATTATTATTATTATTATTATTAGTTATTTATTTATCTAATTGCATCTAAATTACAAGGATACCACAAGTTACACATATGTCCTCGTATTTGCATTAATAACAAAGCAAACCCTTACAAGAGATAACGACGTTAATCACACGTTAAATAAAAATACGAGAGGTTACAAGTCCACACTCATGTAGACTTTGAGGAGGTTGCTGAGTATGGACAAATGCAAGTAAGGTTGGTGAATCATCAAAGTCCATACTCTGTGAAGAACTCCCAGGTTCTATGATTGTTTGGACTTTCTCCCCCTTCTTGGTAGCATCACCTTCTTGCATAAGTGAGCTTGGGGTTGGGTCTTTCACATCCATAGGTTCTTGTAGACCTGGTTGAGTTCTCCTAAGTGGTCTCTCAGCTAACTTGCCCTTGAGATCAGTGATTTCAAATTGCTGGTCATTGACCCTCCTTTGTAAGACAGTCATCTGAGATTCCAGGTGACTTATCTTTGAGACTAAATAGGTGCATATTTTTGTCAGTTTTTGCACCTTTAGTTTCAGACTCCCCTCATCTTCATCAAAAGAATCATAGGGGGATGAGAGAATAGGACCAAGGTCTTCTTCCTTATCACCAGCATTTTGTCCTTGGCTGCTGGATTTCTCCGGCATCATGATAGCTTCAAGTGAGGTGTCAATGTGCTGGGTTGCCATGATTGAGGTCTTAATGATATAGTCACTTGCTGAAGTAAGAGCCTCTTCCATATGGACCTCCTGAACAGGTTCAGGGAGATCCACCTCAGTAGTAGGTGGATGATGTGGGCTAGACATAGGAGAAATAGAAGTACTCATCTCTCCTTGAGCAGGGGTGGAGAAGAAAGACTCATGATACTCACTGAAGCCCATGTCTTCATCTCATAGAATTCAAGGTTTGGGATTGGTTGGTTTAGATCAAAAGGTTGAGGATGGTAACTGTCCCCTAAAGGTTGTTCACTAGAGTTTTGAGACTCTGAGTGAAGGCTTAAGGCTGTGGGGGTTGTGAGCTCATCAGGCTGAGCATAAGGAACCTCAGCACTGATCATTGGTGAGATGGGAGTTGTTTGCTCCTTAAGAGAAGTGGGAGCTCTAGTGTCCACTTCCTCCTATATGGGTGATGATATAGGGGCCTGCACAAACTGAGTAGCATGTGTAGGGGTTTGTTTGGATTTTCTTTGGTAGGTGATGGTTATTTTTGGCTGTATTGGTGGTTGAGAAGTAGAAGGTATGGGTTCAACACTAGCTGGTGCTGCTTGGTTGTCACCTTGAGCAATGAGCTCTAACATTTTCAGGACAAGGGTTGTTTCTACCCCTGAAAAGCTAACAGTTGGCTTCCTCATAGTCTTGAAGATGTCGGCTTCATCTGTCCCAATTTTAGAACATTACCTGTTCCCCTCAACTGTGAGCCCAGTTTACAGTTGAGAATGTGTTGGACATATCTAGGGAACGTGTAATATTCTAAGGAGTCCAAGTTTGCAAGTAAATTAATATACACAAAATGTGAATACCTGAACTTGACCCCATGAACCATCCTATGGACTATGTAGGAAAGGTCCTCTGGAAATTGGTCCCATTCTCCATACTTGTTAGATAGACTGTGAATGACGACATGGAGGAGGTATTTCCATTGAGAGGAAACCTTCCCTTTTCTGAAGGTCTTAACGGAGAAATCCCCTTCATAGCCCATCTGACCAAAGGTATGGTTAAGAGCAGATTTGGGAAAAGATAAATCACCTTCAACATCATCCAGCCTTAGATGTGAGATTATGGATGGTGGAGTGATGAAGATTGTCCTCCCCTGCACTGTGGTAGACAGTGCCTTCTCCCCATCCATGGTGACCTCTTGACAGGTCCTCCAAAATTCCAAAAGCTGATTCTCATAGAGTGGAGGATCTATAGTGAGGGAGGTGAAGTAGTTTGACAAAGAAAGAAAACAGCAAACCTCTGAGAAACCAGGATCTTTCTCAGAGTTCAACAGAACAACTTGATTATGTTGCCTGTGAAGTTGCATGGGGAAATCGGGTTGGTTTCTACGATGAAGGTTGGCCATTTTGAGATAGATTTGTTGTGAAGGAAGATAAGAACAAGGGCGGTTTGTAGGTGAATTTAGGTTAGAAGATTTGCAGATGAAGAAGATAGTCAAAAGAGGGGGAACTGTTGAGAAAGTATATATGAAATGGATTTGAGACAAAGTTAATTCAAAAGAATAAACTTTGAAATCTGAATGTCGGTCCCACCTCTGAAAAAGGGCCCAAAAAGGTAGTTTTCTTGGAAGTTGAAAATCTTCCTAAGGTAATTTTGTCTTCGGAAGTTTTAAGAAAAAGCTTCCAAAGCCAATTTTGGCTTCGGAAGATATTCCTAAGGTTTGTGAAAATTTTCCTTCGGAAGAAAAATACTTGGAGAATTTTCACTTCTGAGACATGTTTGGTTTCGGAAGAGATTAAGACTTGGAGTTTTATTCTAAAGAGAATAAATCTTTCGAGACTTAATTGCTTTCTAAGAAAATTGTCCTTAAAATACATGTAAGTACTTAGAAGCATATTTAAGCTTCAAAAGATATCTCAGAATTTCTTTCGAAGGTAAATTTCTTATAAGTAGTTATTTGACTTGAAGACATAATGTTCTTCTGAAGACAACTTGAAATCTTTCAAAAGAAAATATGTTTGGAAAAATTTTCAAAAATCTAAGAAATATCATTTTAAAGATTTTCTTCCAAAATAAACTGGGCTTATGAAGGTGATAAAATAGACAACTTAGGACACACAGGTTTTAGAAATAGAATTGATTTAAGTTTAACAAAAATCTATTCAAAGTTAATCATCCCAATAGCTGATACAAGATATTTGAATCTATGCTCATCAAAAGCTTTAGTGAACAGATCAGCATATTGTTCATTTATGTTAACTTTGACTAGTTTAATTAATCCCTTTTCAAAATTATCTCTAACTAAATGATATCTGATGTTGATGTGTTTTGTCCTTGAGTGCTGCACAGGATTCTCTGTAATAGATATAACATTGTTGTTGTCTATGTGAATGGGAGTCTCTTTGAAATTGAATCCATAGTCCAACATATGATTTTGAATCCAAAGCACTTGAGCACAGCAGCTTGCAGCAGCAATGTATTCAGCTTCAGAGTTGATGCAGACACACAGGATTGTTTCTTTCATTGCCAAAAGACTATCCTTCCACCAAGGAATTGACATCTCCCAGATGTAGACTTTTTAGTCATGTTGTAGCCACCATAGTTACTATCTGTGTGGGCATACAAATTGAAGTCAAAATTCTTTGGATACCAAAGGCCAGGCTTGGGAGCACCTTTGAGATATCTAAGAATTCTCTTGACAGCAACCAGCTGTGACATCTTAGGGTTGGCTTGATATCTTGCATAAATGCATGTGGAAAACATGATATCCGGCCTGCTGGCTGTGAGATACATAAAAGACCCAATCATAGCCCTGTAGAGATGTTCATCCACACACTCCCCCTCAAGATCAGGTCTAAAGGAGTGGTTTCTGGCTATGGGTGTCTTAGCAACCTTACAATCAGTCATGTTGAATCTTGTAAGTATGTTTTGTACATACTTTGACTGACTGATGAAGATGCCATTGTCAACTTGCTTCACTTGAATTCCTTGAAAGAAATTGAGTTCCCCCATGGCACTCATTTCAAATCTATTCTTCATTAGCCTCTTAAAGTCTTTGCAGAGCTTTGGATTAGTTGACCCAAAGATAATGTCATCTACATATACTTGAACCAGCATTAAGTCATTTCCTGTTCCTTTGATGAAGAGAGTTCCATCTATAGTACCCCTCTTGTAGTCATGTTAATAGAGATACTGAGATAGTGTCTCATACCACTTTCTTGGAACTTGGTGCAGCCTATAAAGAGTTTTATCAAGCTTGCAGACATAATCTGGATGATCTAGGTCTGTAAAGCCAGGTTGTTATTTTACATACACCTCTTCATCAATCACCCCATATAGAAAAGCACACTTGACATCAAGTTGGTAGACTTTGAAATCCTTGGATGCAACAAAATCCAGGAATATTCTTACAGCTTCAAGTCTTGTCACAGGAGCAAAAACATCTGTGTAGTCAATTCCCTTTTCTTGTGTGTATCCTTGAACAACTAGTCTGGCCTTGTTATTGATGATAAGTCCTTTATCATCCTTCTTGTTTCTAAAAACCCACTTGGTTCCTATGGTAGTCTTCCCTTGAGAAAGAGGACATAGGTTCTAAACCTTTTGTCTTTTGAATTGAAGCAGCTCCTCTTTCATTTCTTCAACACAACTTCCATCCTTCAAAGCCTCATCAACTTTCTTTGGGTCTATCTGGGAAAAGAAGCAAGAGTATAGACAAACATTTTTGTCATGGGTTTGTCCTTTTGTTCTCACCCCTATATCAATATTTCCAATGATGTTTGTGGTGGGGTGTGACTTATGGATCCTGAGTTGAGGGATCACAGCAAGTTGATTGGAAAGATCTAAATTCGAGAAATTCAGATCTGGCAATGGAGTATCACCCACCACATCAGCACATTTATCAAGAGAGGCTTGATCCAATGAGTGTGTGACATTATTTATGTTGTCTTCTATGGAGTGGTTATCAGCATCAAGAAATTCTTGATCGCTGTCACCACTTCTATTTTCTCCTATAGTTGAAGCTTCTTCACATGAGTTTTGAACCTCTGAGGTGGAATTTGTAGGCATCTCAGATGTATCAATTGAATTTGTCATGTTTGTGCTGATAGGATCTTCATTTGTAGGGTTAGTTACCACTAGAGCTGAAGTAGTATTCTTGCTTAGTCTTCTCAGCTCAAATTTTGGGTCAGGATCTCCTGTTGATAAGTTACCTGTAGATTCTGAAATATTCTCACAAGATTTGTTAAAATAGTTGGTAACTAAATCAAAATCAAATAGCCAATCAAGACCAGAACCTTTCACAATAGGAGTGTGCTCATTGAAGGTCACATTGGCTGACTCCTCAACTACTCTAGTTCTGAGATTGTATACTCTATAAGCCTTAACTTGGGAAGTGTATCCAATAAAGTGTCCATCATCTGATTTCTCAGCAAATTTGGGAACCTGATTTTTGGTATTCAAGATGGTGCAAGGACATCCAAATGACCTGAGGAAACTAATAAATGGTCTCCTTTTGTGCCACAGCTCATAAGGAGTCTTACCATGAGTCTTAACCACTAAAACTCTGTTCTGCATATAGCAGGCTGTGTTGACTGCCTCTGCCCAGAAGGTGATGGACAGCTTCGAGTCAGACAGCATGGTTCTTGCAGCCTCAATAAGTGTCCTGTTTCTCCTCTCAACAACATCATTTTGCTGAGGAGTCCTGGGAGCACTATATTGTCTTGTAATACCTTTTTCATCACAAAATGAATCAAGGATTTGGTTCTTAAATTCTATTCCTTGATCACATCTTATGGTCTTGACCTTGTGATCACATTGATTCTCAATTTTCAGAATGAAGTTCTTCAAGATCTCAGGAGTCTCATCCTTAGTTCTAAGGAAAAAGACCCAAGTGAATCTTATGAAGTCATCTGTGATCACCAAACAATATGAGGTCCTTCCTAAATTTATTACACTAGTGGGGCCAAAAAGATCCATATGTAATAAGTGTAGGGGAGTAGTGATTGAGTTCCTTTCCTTTGGCTTGTGAGTCACTTTATGTTGCTTCCCTTTCAGGCATGCAACACAGTGGTCATCACTTGTAAACTCTTTCTTTGGCATTCTAGTTACCAAATCATTCTTAATTAATTTATTCATGTTTTTAAAGTTTACATGGCACATTCTTTTATGCCAGAGGAAAGACTTATCACTATTTACTTTAGATAGAAACCAAGAAACTTCTCCTGAGGGAGATGTTTCCTGCAAGTCTATCTTGTACATGTTCTATGTCCTGGGGGCTCTAAGCAAGATATGCTCTTAAGGAATGACCACCCCG
Source organism: Flaveria sonorensis (assembly GCA_025506505.1). NCBI lineage: Eukaryota > Viridiplantae > Streptophyta > Magnoliopsida > Asterales > Asteraceae > Flaveria > Flaveria sonorensis. The sequence goes on from CM046429.1 coordinate 14,288,728, forward strand.
GGCTTGAGAACAATGCACTCATGCTCAGTAAAGAGCATGTTGTGTCTCTAAGATACACTCAGTAGATTGTACCCAAGATCTTTGACAAAGTTTACCTTTTCGATGCTGAGCTTACCATTTATGACCATGCCCCTTCCTATAATGTAACCTCCAGCATCTCCTCCAAAAGCAACTGGCCCTACATCAATTTTCTCAAAATTTTAAAGTTGAGAACCATTGCCAGTCATGTGCCTGGAACAGCCACTATCAATGATCCATACATTTCTTTTAATCTTTAGTTGTTCTTGCACAAGAAAGAAGTGGTTAGTTACATTTAGAAACTCAAGCCTTATTGGTCTTGGGCTTATCAAAGTGATTTGAAGACAATGTAAAAGTAACTGATCCTATGTTCTAGCTTTGAGGATCATTAGCTGTTGTTGATGAAGAACTTTCAGTCACTTGGTCTTTCTTCATCTTCCACACCATCTTTGAAAGATTGAACTTGACCTTCAACACCTCGGAAGTTTTAACAACTTCAGAAGTTTTAGAGACTGGACCTTCGGAAGATCTTGCTTTCACTACAGTAGACTTCAGTACTTCAGAAGCATTCCTTTCTTTCGAGACCAAATTTTCTTCCGAAGGCAAGTTTTCACTTGTCTTCTTTTACATCTTGGAGCTTCTGAAGGGAAAAGATTTTCCTTCCGAAGCTAGTTTTTCTTTCTTCTTCTCAGAAGTTTTCTCTTTGATCATGTGAATAGTACTTTTAGGATTATAGATGCAATCCTTAGCAAGATGAGAAGTACTACCACATATGATGTAGTCCATTTGCTTCCTTCTGAGATTCTTCTTTTGAGAGAAAGACTGAACTTGATCACTTTCCACCTCCATCTTCATCTTCATAGATGATGCAGCAAGCTTCTTAGGGTGAGGCTTGCTCTTTGAACTGAATAGTTCAAGCTGTGTAGCAGTGGTACACAACTGATCAGCCTTCTTCTCTTTGCTAGAATGATTTGGACATGAACTAGAACTCCTGGTTTTAGAGTTCATAGTTGAGTCTTTAGCCTTCACCACTTCAAATCCTGTAGAGATAAACACTTGTTTCTGCTTAGAGTTGAAAGTGACGTTGATCTCTTAAGCCTTCTTTGATTTTATCTTTGCTCTCCTGATCAAGTTCTTTCACTTAGACTTGGTCATCCTAGATTCTTTTCTCTCCTCAGGAGAATAGTGACCCTTCTTAGGATGATCGTCTTCATTCTTCTTAGAATCATCCTTCACTATCGCCTCTTCATCCTCTTCATCAATGAGGTCTATAAGGGGAAGCTCATCTTCAAAAGTTCCATACCTTGGAGATCTTACAGATAATAGAGTGTGTGGAGGAGCTATCTCAGTAGATCCTAGTCCCTGCTTATTCTGATAACAAACTTTTGCATGCAAGGATGAGGATATCATGTTCTTGAAGGTCTCTTCTTCAAGAACACATTTTTCTGCCCTGGCTTTGCTGATCACAAGCTCAGCCTGGCATTCAGTTAACTTAGTGATGAAATCTTTTATCTGAGTCCTGTAGTTGGTATGTTCATGCTTAAGAGTTGAAATGGTTTTCTCTAAATCTTCTATTTTAAGTTTGTAATCATTTTCAGCTCCTTTAAAATCAGCTTTTAAAATGTTTAAGGACTCAAGATCAGATCTCATCTCTAAGTTATAGGACATATATTTGTTAACTTTAGCAATACATTCAAGTGTACAAAGATGTTCTAATACCTTGGCTTCTTCATGATTTTCTATCAATGCTTGGTTTGGAGATGCATACCTTGGCTCCTTCTTCAACAGCAACTGCAGCTTGCAGCTTGGGCTTCTTATTCTAGGAGCTCCAATAGTGTAGTTTAGTCTGGTTTGTGCTTGGCTACCACTTGTTCTTGGTGCCTTGCACTCTATAGCAAAGTATCCCATTTGGTTACAGTTGTAACACTTCACTTTGCTTTTGTCCAGCCCAAACTTTCCACTGGTTGCATTGCTAGGAAACTTCCTCCTTGTCCTCTTGTAAAACTTCTTGGCTCTGTAAGTGAGAAGAGCCATTTACTGGACTATTTCCATGTACTCCAGATAATCTGGATGGATACAGTCCAGGTCCTCAAGGGTAAAGAGAAAGTTGCATGTGCTTTCATCAGTAGACACAAAGGCTTATGAAGAGCTTGTCTCTTGGAATAGGCTTCCTTGAATATAGCTCTCTCTTGGTATCTCCGGGAAGGTGATGAAAGGACCCTTTTGTGAGTTGTCTGGGTAGCAGATGAGATGATGATGTGGTTCTTTGAAATCCCTTTCAACCATATGAAAGGCTGAAATCTGCTGATTGTTGGAGTTACCAGATGGATTTTGCATGTTCATCTCCATCTGGTAGCCACTGAGGATACCATACAACTCAGTGAGAGTAAGGGTCTTGAGGTTCTCAGTCCTCTTAATGACCACACAATAGTGTGTCCATTGTTTGGGAAGAGAGGACATGAACTTCCTCACATTGTCCCTGTTCTCAAGAGTTACTCCAACATCCATTAGAGTATCCACAATCTCAACATACCTGAAGTACTATTGAGTCATGGTTTCACCTGTCTTGAAGGTGAAGTTCTCAAACTGCTGCTTCAAGAAGTCATTCTTGTAATCTTTTGCTTCATTTAACCCCTCATACATCAGCTTCAGTGCATTCCATAGTTGCTTGGCAGTCTTGCACTTCTTGAAGCTTCTGTAGATAGAGTTTGGAAGAGCAGTTTGGAAGAGCAGTTTGGAGGGCGTTCATGGCCTTCTGATCTCTGTCTATCTTCTTCCAGTCTTCATCGGAATAATCAGCCACTTCCTTTGGTATCATACCACCAGCAGCAGCAGCTGAAGAGGTGGATGGTACATGAGGTCCATAGACAACAGATCCCCACATCCTAGAGTCTTGAGACTTGATGAAGCCTTCCATTCTTTGGCACCAAGTATCAAAGTCATCAGGAGTGATCAGTGGAGACTTTGTCATAGTACCAGTTTCCATATCAGCCTTTGTGATAGCTGCCATTTGAGATGTTAAGTGTTTTGTGATACTGAAGGGATTTAAGATGGTGAGATCTTACAATCAAGAGCCTAAAATGCTCTGACACCAATTGCAAGACCGGTTAAGGGATGGTCAATACAATCAGTCTCACAATGAGGAGAGTGTTAGAACACTTTAACAAATCAAATGGGAAACCAGGTTTATGTAAATGATACTAAGAACACAAGTAAACAATGAGACAAAACTAAGAACAAGAACAAAGTAATATGGTTTTCAAGGATGCCCTGTATTGCTCTCAAGTTCTTTTACAAGTGTTACAAAGCATAAAAAGAAATATAAGAACCCGAGATACTTTATACTACATCCTACAGTCGGTTATACTTGGAAAACCAGCTAGAATTTACCACTAGACAAATACTATATTGCTAGAAGTAAAGTATTTAAGATAAAATATTATCCTAGATTAGGTAGTCATAACAGTTCCATGACTTACCTTTTGTCACCAACTAAGTATGGTAACTGTACTAACTGATAAAGGTGAACAGTGGATTAAAGTATGGTTAATTACATGGGCTTGGGAAAGCGTCATGCAATATATCAGAGTTAGCAGCGGATGTCAGACAACTCATACTTATGTCCACTAGTTCATAGTTGATTCTTTCGAAGGAAAATGGCTTTGGAAGAATAAGTTCTTCCGAGGCCATTTATATTTCAGAAGAATCAACTTCTTTCGAGTCTTCTGCAAGTCTTCATGATTTCATTCTTCGAAAGACTTTGTCTTGGATCTTTTAAGTGTGAACGCTTCGGAAGGAGAACTACTTGGTCTCGAAAGACTTGGTTCTACCTTCGAAAGTTCTTCATATACTTCGAAAGGAAAACTACTTGGTCTCGGAAGACTTAGTTTTCCTTCGGAAGTTCTTCATACTTAAGCTTCGGAAGATCTTCAATTTGTCTTCGGAAGAGCAGCTTTGTCTTCTTAAGACTTCTTCAATTGTACTTCAAAATACTCTAAGTGTTGTTTTGGTTGCACCAACCTCATATGATCCAACATCAATAATTTTAATCTGTTGTTGAGATCAAATTATTGAGAAAAAGTTTGTTAGAGTAGTATTTTATACATAGTCACTTTTGTTGATTTTTTTTTAATTCCGTATTTTTTTAAACGTTCATAACTTTCATACGGCATAACTTTTTTTATAAAAATTAACCACATAAATGAGCATTTTTTATATTTAAAATGAGTACACTATTGTTATATAAAAAGATAATATATTTTTTTATTTTTTTAAGCTTATATGATTTCTGTTTGTCATTGTGATTTTTTTTAGTTATTTTGTTTTTCTAAAGTGATGAATCTTAAAAAATATATTTATAAAAATAACATTATTATGTATTTCTAGTATGTAAAACAAAATGATAAATTAATTAACAACTAATCAATTTAATACATTAAAAAATAATAACAAAAATGATATAAAACATAAACACATGATAAAATATCTTATTGTGTTTTTTGATCGTTATTATGTTATATTTAACGCTAGGAGTTTTGAAAAGTATAATGGTAAATAACATGTTTGTGTACTATAACAACAAGTTTATATAATTTATGAAGGAATAACAAAAGTAACACATTATGTTATCTTGAAAATTATGAGTTTTAAAAAGTATATTAATAAAATAACATGATTGTATACTTGTAATTGTCAACATAATGATAGATAATAAGTTTATATAATTTATAAAAAAACAATGACAAAATTAACATATTGTGTTATCTTAAACACTATGAATTAAACATTGGTGATCAACATCATTATGTATTTCTAATTATAAAAACAATTATAGATAACAAGTTTATATAATTATAAAAACGATGACAAAAATAACACAAAATGATATAAAAAGTAAAACACAATAATAAATACATATAATAAGTGATGAAAAATATATAAGATGATAAACTCATATTTGACACAATGAACGAATTATACACAATGAACGTATTAGATTCAATTAACTGATTTATTTGATACAATGATTAAAATATCATATTTTTAAAAACAATATAAGGAGACGTGTCAAGACTACAATCTTTTTTAGGTTTTTAGATTAAATATCTTTTTTACTATAACCATACTCTAAGAAAATGATAATTATTTGAAACAAAAACTGACTTGTGTATTTTAAAATATATAAAACCTATTCAAATTTTATTGTGATTTTGTGTACTTATTATTTTCGAAATACATTTAATTTAAAAATGCATTTATTGTGATTGGTTGGATATTGAATTTAGTGGTCCAATCGCAACCAATCTACCAAATATGCCTTATTTTTCTTTCACATTCAAGTAATTCACATGGTTTTTGGTTAATGGTCAACATAAATCTCAGTCAACTCTTCTTCTATATTCTTCAATCTTGATTTGTTTTTTGGTGTATTCCTTCTTGGTTTCAAAATTGTTGACATTTTGTACTTTAGTTTGACACCATTATTGAAGTGATCTCTTTATTTAATCAACCAAAACTTTGTTTTATTAGGAAATTAGAAAGAAAAATATGCCTAAATTTAATAAAATACTTACATTTAGTACTGTATATTTTATTTTCACTTTTTAATTCTATATAATATTAGAATTAACGAAACAATTTATAGTACGTGTTTAACTCATGCATGAATATATGTTAATAATATGACAAAAAAATTATTTTCTTTGGGAACTGTTTTATATATGGATCGACATATTTAGTAGTGTTATTTATATTGGGTTGATGGAGTGACCGGTTAAAGTTGGTGGTTTTATATGTGAACCCAAGCATGCCTTCATATATTATTTGTTAGCACAAAAACATATAATAATAATGTATTGTTTCAAATCGACCCTTTTAATTTTTCATCCACAAATATGAAAAATATATGGTAACTTAATAACAATTTAAACAACCCATAACTCTAACTCAAATAAACAATTTTGATAGTTAGTATCCTTATAATTGTGCTATTTATTTGTTATACTCAATTAATAAACTTGAGTTTATATATTTAGCTTGAGTTTATATATATAACTTGAAATTAATAATTTAATGGAAAGTGATTAGAGAATTGAGAATTAGTTGTTCGGAGTAATAAATAAATTGTTATCATGAGAACATCATGATGTTAAGTTGTCTCTCTTCTATATAAGAGGTTAATGCTTCAAATCTTATAAGTTATAGATGTATGTAGTTAATAGAAGTATATTAAGAGTTGTTTAAAAAATAAATAAACAACTGAAGTTGGTAGAAATAAAAAATCTACTGAATAATTCAAGAAAGGAAAATTAATTTCACTTGTAGAATTGAATAGTCAAAAATAATTTCGTATATTATTTTTAGAGTATTCATAATAGGTTTTGAGTGTATTCTTTATATTATACGAAATTATTGTAAATAGTTGTGAGTGTATACGAGATAAAATATACTGTTTATCTATATATTTAAAAAAAATATTGTTCACACTTATAATTTTTTAATATTTATAAAAATGGTTGTGAGTGATTGAAAGAGAAAAAGTGATGATAAATGTATAAAACGTATTATTTAATTGAAAAGAAAAAAAAGTAATAATTTTTAGTATAATTATAAGCATGTGATGAAAAACATGATATGAATGCTCTTACAATATCAAACTTTAAACGTCAACATTTTCTTATGCAACCGTTTTCTAAGATCTAAATTGAAATTTTAAAAAACAAAACTTTTATAATTAGACGTGTTAACAAGTCAACCTATTTATTAAGCGCACCGTGTCCGTATCAAGCCATTTATTAAATAGGTTATGTTTGGGTTTGACCCGTTTGAAGATGGGTTATACTAGTAAACTCACAACCTGGTTATTTCCGTATCATGTTACGGATCGTATGATGAATTACCACCTAGAAAAATATCCTTGATTTTATGCCTGTGGCTTATGCTATTTTTTTAGTATGATACATGAAAGAAAAGAAAGAAAGAGAATTAAAGAAAGAAAAGAAAGGGAAAGAATGAAAAACATGTAATTTAAATTTTATGTAACAGATAAAAAAATTTAAAGATTTTATATGTTCTAAAGTTGAAGAAAAAAGAAATTCAGTAGCAATTTTACTATTATACCTTATTTAGCAAATATCATAACTAGGTTAGAAAAAATATGATAAATTTTTTATAATTATATTTGGTTACTTTCTCTTAAAATCATTTCAATTTGTAAAGAAAGTTAAGAGGTAAAATTATTAATAAATCTTCAATCTCTTTTATTTAATTACTTTTTATTAAAAAAAATCTATAACACACATCATTTATAATTTTGTTCTATTTTTTCCAAAAGAACTTAGAAACACAATGTTATTCATAGGGGTTCTGATATGTAAAAACAAAAATAACAGCTTAATGTGAAAATAAATATGATTTGGTTTAAAGTTCAAAAACATACAAAGCGGTCTCAACTCGTTACGAAGAATAAAGAAAAGGAGGTTCCTTTTGCATGCTTTATGTGACCTTATTGTTCCCCACAAGTTTAGTCCAAACTTGGAGAAAAATATGCAACTTATTTTCAATTTCTAACAACTTGTTTAATACACGGAAAATTAATCTTTTGTTTAGTAATATCCACTTTTTCTTAGTTATAAATTAATATTTTGTGAAACCAATTTTAAAATTAAATAAAATCGTCTTCTAGTCATATCCAAGAACCCAAATTTCCTTTTTACTGGTGTAAAACATGTAGGAAACGACACTCACTACAAAACCTCATAGAAACTATTGTCTTACGTAGTCACTACTAGCTAGGAGATTATCTAACTTTTTAGTTTTTTTTTTATTTATAATTATTAACTATCAAAGGTATTTAATATGTATCATAAAAGTAAGTAAATAGCATATATCTTTTATTAATTCGTAAAATACAGATAAGATGATAAATATAATAATAAGATTTTTTATAAAACAAATATATATATATATATATATATATATATATATATATATATATATATATATATATATATATATAATTATTATTTTCCGATTTGTAAGTAAAAAAGTTATTGAACAACACACAACATTTATTACACCCTGAACTTTTCTAAAAGTTAAATAAACAATAAAAAATAAATTAATTAATTACGCTAATAATGAAAAACGTAACAACGTTTGCTTTCTGATGTTGTATAATTGACACGTTAGCCTCCATCTGAGCGAGGTGCTACAATAGTGGTATTGGAGTTAAGGTTATTTTTGGTAAATAACTTAAAATTTAAAACTAAAACTCGTGAGACATTGTGTATTTGTGTAGACACTTAGTATTTCATGTTCTAATAAATCCTTATACTTATCTATCCTTCGACCTCTATATTTTTTATTTCCTTAAATAAAACTAAACTGGTTTGTCATTACCATAAACACTTTAGTTTTTAAAAAATGACTTTCGGAACATCATAGTCAAGGCATTTGGAAGTATAGGTGGTGGTTACAACCAACTAAGTGTGTGATCTAACCTGACCCTACGACTAATAATGATGATTGATACGCCAAAACTCGACGCAATGGACTCAATATGATGGACGCAATGGTGGTGGTTGTTGTGGTAGGTGAGTGGGTGGTGTCGGTGACTAAGGATGGAAGAACAAATGGAATGAAATAAAAAAAAGGTGTGGATGGAATGAATTTAAGAGAATGAAATCAACTTTGTAATAGTTTATTCCATTACTTCTACCGACTAAAAATGTATTTTTTTATTCACACTCAATGGTTTATTTTATTTCTCCCTTTATTCTTACGTATCACACGCTAAAATAAATAATCACATATGTATAAGCTAATTTAGAAATGAAATACTTTAAATTGTTTGGAGTTTGATTAGTAATTTTGTTATAATTTAAGCATTTACGGAACAACACTTGTTTTCCAATATCCATATAAGTAATACATGAGACCTGTCCAAACAGGGTGTTACATATTTAATCCCAATTTTAATACAAACAAAGATGAATAAATAATGGATAATTTAGTTAATTCTAAATAGTTAAATCACGTTAAATATAATAATTGAATGATTAGGTGACTTTTGGAAAACATAATTAATTATTCTTAGAACTAATGTTTTTCTTGATACTTGCCACACATAAATGAAGTTCGGGTTAATGAGAACTTCATATTGATAAAAGGGACATTGTAATTGGTAGTGGGTTGTTACTCATGATTATAAGTTTAGATGAAGTTAAAAGGTTGATGTTAATAATATTTCAAAAGTTGAAAACTTCCTATCGGTAGTGAGTACAGAAAGTTAAAGATTGCTAGTGACAACGTGTTTTGAAATTGATGAGTGTTGGCAGCTGAAAGTGAAGTTAACATTGATTAAGAGTTACTACGTAGAAACACCTACCTCAGAGTTGAATCAAAAGGTTTTCTCAGTAATGGATTTCCTTCTGAGAGGGTTAGGGGTGCGGTCCCTGCTGGAAAACGGATAGGTGGGCCCGATTAAGATAACACCTATCCTCCGAAGCATGGTCGTATATTTTCCGATAAAAAAACATAAAGATTTGACAAAAGATATAATGTTTATTCGAACTAAATCTCTTTCGTTGTATTGTTTACATATCATAAATGCTCTTTTCAATTATATAAAGATTAATTAGCTAGTTGATAGCTTGGCAATTATATATATTTTGAGAAAAGTTATTTTATAAAGTGGATTTTGTGTGCAAAGTATACAAACTCAAGAAGAAACAATACTGATTGAATTACTATACAAGAGATAAACTTATTTACGCAAAGATGAAATTATCAACCAATGGTAAATTTATTACGCAGAAAGTATTATTGCTTGATAATTTCATACTATGTGTGCGTGATAATTTCACGTAAATATAATCTTTCTTGCGTTATAATTTCACTCACGTCTTGCATATTTAATATCAATATACCCCTTTGTATTCTAAACTTAATCTATATAATTCAATGTAATAGCGTTTAATATACACACAAAGATCATCAACTTATTTATTCACAATTATGAACTCCTGGTGGTGTTATTGTGTTACCGATCAAGTTCGTGTGATCAAACAGGAATTCATGATTACTTAACATTAAACATTCTCTACTCATCAAATCAATCAATTTGTGTAAAAAATATTATATTCAAATCGTTCCAATAGTCACCTATATACACTACCGCCAAAACGACTATTTGTGACAACTATACTGTCAAAAGCTCTTTAATATGGTTTGTGATGGAAAATCTGTCGCAAATAGTTTCATCACAATTTCTTCTTGAAAAAACTAAACTTCCGTTTCTAATGGTTTTACACATTGATATTTGTCAGTAATTTGTTGCTAAAATTACTACATAATTTTAAAATTTTAATTTTTCTACAACACATGTATCTAATAAAATGACATAAGTACATATACCAACACAATACAAATAATTTTTTTCTACAACTTCATAGAATGATACCAATATGGAAGATACTCAATTATTGATACCATATAGATGCATGTGTAATTAAAAACAAAACATTCTCATCTATCTATTATAATAAAAAAAAAAGTTTTAGGTGGACACTTGTAAAATTCTAGAGCTCCTAATTTTAATTTTACCGACTCTCTCTCATATTAAATAATGACATTAATTACAAATGATATTATTTAATTTTTTTTAAATTAAATATAGTTTTTAAAAAAATTAAGAAATAGCTCTTTTATAAATGTGATTTCTAAATAAACAACTTTGTTAAGATAAGAAATTTTTCTAAAACATCAATTTTATTAAAAATGTGAAATATTTTAAAATCGATGTTTTTAAATAATAAAATTTTTATAAAAATAATTAAAATTCAGAGTTATAATAATTTTTTTAGAAATGACATTTTTCTAAAATGGTTTGTTTTGGAACAAAATGCTTGATTTTTTTTAAAATACAAAAAAGTATTTTATTACTTATAATATTTACTTATAAGTAATTTCAACCATATCCTGTATCAAAATATATTTTATAATTAATTAAGTTTCGTTACTAATTATTTAGTATTTATTTATTCAACCGTGTAATACACGGGGTACCAACCTAGTAAGAAATATATGACGCCATAATTTATATATGAAGTTTTGCTTAAATCGAACCAATCGATTATTAGTTAATTAGACAAGCGGTTTTCTTCACGTGAATTCGGATCAAGCTAGCAACTTCCATTGCACTACCACCCTATGTTATATGTTCTATGTTATAAGTTGTCCTACGAGAACTCTTTTTGTTCAAAATAACATATTCAAACCATGAGCAAAGAAAGATTCAAAACTTAGAGAAAATCATGATCCATAAAGTAACTAAAATTTGATGCGACAATGTAGACCGATCTATGTAGAAATGGCCAGTTCTAGCAAAGTTCTTTTTATCTCTAATAGGACAAACGGGTAGATAGTTTCAGTTGAATTAAAACTGCTTTTGAACGTATAAAACCTTTTAGATAGTTTTATTCAAAACATGTATTCATCTTTATGGACTTTGCATACTTAATAAACCCTAGACATTTTCATCATTTATAATATTATATTTACAATTTCTTACATGCAAGTTTTTCAACCAAGTTGCCAATAAAATCATCCTCCTAAATAGAAATTTAAATTATAGAATTTACAACTAATTCGTTGAACATAAGAAAGAAAGCCACCAACCTAATCTCTTTATCAGTCCATCCTGCTGGCCATGACCGTTTAGTTTGACCACCACTTCTACAATCACAAATAAAAATAAAGTGAATAGATAATCTATGCTGAAGTAGTGAAGTGTTCGTTAATCAAGCACACTATTGTTTTTACATCAAATAAAGAATTTAAACCCACGTACATTTAAGGGACAATCAACAATATCACTAGACTAAAATATCACAAGCTCTCAAATCAGAAGATTAATAAAGCATAGCTAGAAAAGATCAACTATTATTGTAAATCATATAACATTTTATGAATAGTTTCCCAAATTATCTTTTCTCAAGTATCTCATCAGAAGATTAATAGGTTAAATAGAATTGTTTTGGTAGTGAATTAATAAAACACAAGAATTGTTGGTTAAGCATGCCCACCATCTTTTCTTGGCGGCCTTGGTTCCAATCTTGTGGGCATAAAGCATCCTTTTGCAAACCAACCCACCCCCCCCCCCCCCCCCCCCCCCTCAAAAATTTCTTTTGGGTTGTTTTCCATTTTTTTAGTATTTGTTATCAGTATTATTTTTACATTATATGACTATTATTAGCTTATGAAGCTAACTTGTCAAGTAGTGAAATTTGTTTAATTTTCCAAAACCGACCAAGAAAGACAATTATATAAAAAGGAAATGAGAGATGTTTTGTTGTATGAAATTGATAAGCTCTCAAATTAATTTAAAAAGAGTAAATAGGTATTTTTTTTCTCTTTGATAAAACACTTATTCTTGGACACTAAAAATTATGCAAAATGTGTTAAATTTAAGGAATATTTTTATTTGCCAATGATCTTTTGACTTAGTGTTCAAATGAGAGGTGAAAAGTTTTGCCTCTCTCGTAGGTTCAAGGTTCAATTATTGGCATTGACGAATATTACTAAGTTGATGATACTAACAAATAAGCATTAGCCTGCCGTTCAAAAAATAAGAAATTTTTTTTATTTATGAAAAATTGAGAGCTATTATGAGGAAGTGACAAGATGTTTAAATATATTTTAAAAATATTTAAATAGAGCCGATTCTTTTTAATATCCTAGCTCTATTAAAAAAACATTTATGTAATGTTTGGTTTCTAACTAGATAATCAGCTTATATTATGTGAATGATTTCCAGTTCTTTGTGCAGCAAACGGACTCTATTTATATTTTATTTAGGTCTTCCTGAAAACACATATAACATTTTCAAGATATATCTACAAATACAACGAGGTTTTAGTCACCTACTCACCTGTGTGTAAACAAATGTGAATTCCAAGCTAGATCTGAGGATGAAAAGCTGTAGAAAAACATGTCTAAGAAGTGTTGAACTTTGATTAGTACATATGGTTGAATATAAATCAAAAGAGAAACATCTACGTTAGTCGTAACATGACATTATACTCTTGTGAAATTTATAATTGTCTCTTACGAAGTTGGTATGGGTTTAAGTGATTTCAAGCATAAGCTAGATTAAATGATAATATGAGTAAAACAATTGTTTTAAAAAAATATAGTCACGCAAAGATCTAATTAACTCAAAATAGGATTATTTGATATGTTATTGGTAAATAATAGATAATAAATTATGATTTACGGCCAGTTTAATGTAAACACATGTGTCCTACATATAAAGGCTTTATTATTGGATTTCCATGCAAGAAGCTAAAAGTAATATAACCTCTAAAAGTATTGTTCAGTCTCACACATACTTTTGACAATCTTTTTCCTTTCTTTATCCTATGTTAATTTAATTTATTCCGTCATGCTTGAGTTTATGTATGTCTAATTTGTTTCGGCTTACATATCTAAAATGCTAATATTAATATGATATGTTTAACACGTTTATGAATGTATTAATTATAATCAATTTTAACTTGATTACGACATGTTTATACGTTTAACACTTTTAAACTCATTTACATCTCGTCAACCTGTTTTTTGACTTGACAACCTGTACAAAAAACAAGTTACACGAGTTTTTTTTGTTACATGATTTTAAATACGTTCGATTATAGTCGTCGGTCTAACATGAAAAAATATGTGTCGTTGAGATATCATGTTTCAATGAGCAACCTCCCAACTCTACGTGATTACCAATCTTACATAAAGATGTTCTCTTTTAAGCATTAGAATCATTTTTATAAGTTAGCTATTTCCTTTATATGAGGAAGTGAAGACACGTTAGGTGTTTTGACGCACCTAAGAATGCATGTTTTCTTCATGAACACGATGTTTCAATTCTACAAAATCCCAAAGACACTTCAGAAAGAAGTTTGAAAATGGTTAGAATCAATATTATTACCCTTTTTGAAACGAAAGCTACAATATTCATAGGAAACAAGACCTAACAAATAGATTTCTTTTACGTATTAAATTACACACGGGATCACGTGTCTTGAACTCTCTTTCAAAAAAATTTGTAATCATATGTCATATAATTCTTAAATTATTTAAATGTTCAATTTTCATGTAGTTAGAATATGTGCATAGTATTTTCAATCATATTATAATCTTTTTAAAAGAATAACAATGAACATTTTATGGTTAGTTTTTTATGTTACTTGTATTGATGACTTATCTTTTTTATTTAATAAGCTAGATAATTTAAATTAAAAGGATGCAAATATAAAAAATATCTAATTCTAACAATCTTAAGTTAGCATTTCGTATAATACGTGTATTTACCTAAACTGAAGAAAAAAATGACAATAATGTCGATATAAGTTTGCATGATATTTATTGGATGCCTAACTAATGAAAAGGACATACATGTATGCATACATTAAGTCTATTCATTACCTCTATAACTGATGGAGATTTTTCATAATGAAAATCAACACCCAACCTTAATTCATATATGATAAATAGTAAATCTAAAATTCAATAATACTTTGTCCAGCATTTCTCCTCTAATTTAATTTAAATTATTATAAAAATAAAAGTCGGTGAAAATACAGACTCTTTTATACTGTAGATTCAACCTAATATATATGAGCTTTAGAATTTTATTATATATATATATATATGTACTCCTTAATTAATGAATAATATAATTAATTTCACGTTTTTATTTTCTCTCTTGTTTATGTTATGTTACCAACACAATGCTTTTCAATTCCCTATCACCGTTCTCGGATTCAACCTTTCTAGCCACCTAACATCAATGGGGTTGCTTGTAGCCATAATTGCATATATAGCGTATATCCTCTCTTAGAGAACAAGAAGAATACGATGGATAAGCCCCCCAATCCTAGATCCCAACCATAAAATGAAATAGTAATCCAGGGGTCGGTGATAACCATCAACGCTACCACACACCGTTGCTGCCATTGGGGGCCAAATCGATTAGAAATTCATGTGTTATATACCAAGCATTAAAACTCCATTCTAGCAAAAACATCACCATTAATGAAAACATACAATGGTTTGTAAATGTCTTAGAAAAAACCAAATAATCCCAAAAAAAATTAAAAAATTCCCAAAGAGGATAATGAAGCTTCAAAACAAAACTTAAGTACTGAATAAATATAAGATCTCACATTATGTATAAAAGAATATAATATGAAACCGAAATGAAATACATATTTGCATATGCTATAGCAATAAAGGTAATCAATTAGAAAGATTACGTATCTAGAACTTTGTAAGAGTATATACATAGAGATTACTTGCCGAAATGACAACATGTCTTAAAGGCTTAATATGATTCGCTAGACAAACTAACGTTTTCAGACCTTTAGTCCGGACACACACAGGCTCAAGATGAAACCTATAAATATCAACACCACAAGCTTAAATTTGACACCCGAAGATATTTACGTGAAAATCCCTAAAAGGTTAAAATTGACTGAAGAATTAAAGTTAGTAACTCAAGATACAAATATGGTCTCAAACAACCTGGTTATATGTGGTATATATACTCGACTCAATAAATGATTCGGGGTACAAGTTTGTTGGAATTAGCTAATATGCTTTGCATAACTTAATTATTTCTCAATCTGCAGTCTGAGTATACATGTCATGAATTTGTCTATAAATCTATACCTAAAGAATGTTAGCACATTTTAGACGAATAATATTAATCTGCTACGCTCATCTATAGTTGTCCGATCACGATACATACACAAGATTCTTCACCATCCTCATGTATAGGGTGAAGAAGTATGATACTTAAACACGATCGATGCACTAGTGTATCCCATAAATATCACGAGATGTGGTATTGCATTTATTAGCACTCGTGCTAGGAAAACATAGTTCGAATCCAACACGTTGCACTCTTTTTTTTCCTTCACTAAGTTGTTGTCCATTTAGGTTTTTTAAAAAGGTTTTACCGAGGCAATTTATCATATAGGTCCTAAAGTACCAATTTAATAACAACAACAACAAGTAAATACAAAAATGTATTTCTTTATATAATAATAACTAGTTGTGCTTGTGCGTGTGCATATTCTGTTAGCAGATTAAGCTTTACTTTATACATGAAACGTACATCAAGCTCTATTTTAAGCTCTGTTTATGCATACTTAAAAAATCAAATAAACAAAAGACAAAACATTCTAAGAAACACTCTTAATGTGGTGAGTTAAACTTAATCTTTACACATTGTAGCTAGTAAAATAATTCAATTAAAAATAATATATTTATGAAAAAAGAAATGTTGACCAGACCTTAGCAGAGGGTACGCGAAGAGGTGTGTATGCATATTTATTAGCGGGTTAGGCGATGCTTTAGATATCAAAAGGTACACGTAGACACGTAGTGATGATGCTTTAAGAATATCGAATAGAAAAGTTAAACAATTGTAAATACACATTGTGGTGCAATAAATCAAATCTTTACATGTTTTAGCACGTAAAATAATAATAAAAATAATATAATATGTTATCGTCAGCAGAGGGGAGGCAATGCAACGGATATGCATAGTTCGTTAACGGGTTAAGCGTCGTGTTAAATATCAAAACGTACATATAGTGATGATACAATGTTAGGCCATGAAGCAACTAGTAATGTTGTTGCTTTTTGACCTTGAGGTCATGAGTTTAAATTGCGAGAAATAACCTCATGCACAAAGTGAAGGATAAGCCTGTTTACATCATATCGTAAAATGAACTGACACCTTCTCAGACACTACACAACTGGTAAGGTTATGTTGACGTTAGCGATGACATAGGTGTGCGCTGAAGACTTGTACGGTGCGCTTGAATGCTTAGTTGTATAGGTGAAACCCGCGCATTGTGACGAGAGTGTTAAAATTTGTAAGACTCACATTAAATTCATTATACAGAAAAATTTCGCGTTGAAACATTGATAACTTTAAGCATGTCGCAACAGGAAATCTAAATTTTTTTAAAATGTCTTATTTTAAATATTGTAAAATGAAAACAAGAAAACAAACTCTAAGCAGTTTGATGAGTTGCACATTTATGCATTGATAACTTGTATATTATGACGAATAACTTGTTATTAAACAATAATTACACCGACATGTGGATAAAAATGAGTACGTCGTAGCGGTCATTCAAAATTCTCCAAACCATTATATGTAAAAAGTCGCAAGAGAAAAATAAAACACATCCGTAAATAGTTAGTATATTAACGCATACGCTGACATAAACGTTCAATAAAAACTTGTACGGTACGTATAAACGTTTTACATTTCGCCTTTTAAAGTATAATAAACAAATATTATTAATAAAAAAAAAGGAAAATGATATTAAAAAGTACCGTCCCCATCTCTCATGGCGTTTACCAGCATCCGGAAGCTAATAGGGAAGGAGTCAAAAGTCAACATTTGAGATCTGTAAACGTGGTCATTAGGTCCGCCAAATACTTCCTCTCTTTTGGCTCCACAAAACACACACACACACACACAATAATAATAATAATAACAACAACAATACAATACGAAAAAGTCAATCTTTTGGTCTTCACCTTCTCTCTCATTTCCTTATATTTATATCCTCCTTCATTCCACCATTCAAACACTTGCATAAACTTAGACACACATTAACACATACACACATCCATCTCTTGATTCATTCATTCATCTTACATGGGAAAAACTGGATGGGGCTTAACCTTGGATACTTCCGAGCCGATCGAATTGTTATCGCCGCGGCTGAATAATAATCATAATATTATTCCCGTGATCAAGCCGCCTTCCCCGAAGGCCGAGGATGGTCTCGACGATCGTCGTAGGGATGTCGTCAGCGAGGTCGACTTTTTCTCCAAGCCGAATGATGATCGGGTTGTTGTCAAGAAGGAGAATTCTCATGGGACTGAATTGGATGTAAATGTAAGTGTTTTTTTTTTATTGGATCATCATATATTATGTTTGAATTGGAAAATATATATGTGTATAATTATTATCAATTTTGTATGTTCTTTTGGATCTGATTGTTTGTTGAACAAGATGAAGATGATTACAAAACTAGTAACCAAAATTAAAAATGATCTACTGATCTATATATTTTTATGATCAAAATTGTAGATCTAATAATTTGTTTTTATATATTATATAGACAGGTCTTCATCTACTTACAACCAACAGTGATCAATCATCTGTGGATGATGGAGTTTCTTCATCTAGTGAAGATAAACAAGGGAAAAATAAGGTATGTATAGATTAAGAATTTATTAATTTCTTTGATATAAATTTTGATTTCATAGTGTTTTAATTGGTCTATAATTCTTAAAAACTGTTTTAATTTAAGTAAAAGTAAAATGATAGAATGAAAAGTTCAAAAGTCATAATAAACTATGAATTTACAAATTTGTTGACTATGTTATTGGTTGATTTTTCAGTTGAAAATATTACAATTTGAGCTAGAAAAAATGAACACGGAGAATCAAAGGTTAAGAGGGATGCTTTCACAAGTGACCAACAATTACACTTTGTTGCAAATACATGTGGCTAATGAAATGCAAAAGCAACAAAATCAAAAGGTGGATCATGATCCCGAAATCGTTCCAAAACAGCTCATGGAATTAGGTCCAAAGTCGCACGATTCTTCATCGGAAGAAAGAACTCAATCGGGCTCGACCTTGCACGCAGTTGAATTAACAAAAAATGGTGAAAAAACTGGTAAAAGAAACGGTAGGGAGAACACTCCGGATTCAGATGGTTGGGTCTCTAACAAGGTACCGAAGTTGAACGGGCCAAAGAACATCGAGCAACCGAACGAATCTACCATGCGTAAAGCTCGAGTGTCCGTTCGGGCGCGATCAGAAGCACCCATGGTAAGTTAGTTACTTTTTATGTTACATTTAGTTGTGTTAACTTTTTGACTAGTTGGATAAATGCTAAAAAGTTTTTTTATATTCATATTGTAGATTAGTGATGGTTGTCAGTGGCGTAAGTACGGTCAAAAAATGGCGAAAGGGAACCCGTGCCCTCGGGCCTACTACCGATGCACGATGGCAGTCGGTTGTCCGGTTAGAAAGCAAGTTCAAAGATGCGTCGAGGATCAAACAGTTTTGATAACCACCTACGAAGGCACCCACACGCACCCGTTACCACCGGCTGCATTAGCAATGGCATCTACAACATCAGCTGCGGCTAGCATGCTACTTTCGGGCTCAATGTCAAGTCCCGACGGCTTGATGAACCAAAACATATTAGCGCGATCAATTCTACCTAGCTCATCAAGCATAGCCACAATATCCGCGTCAGCCCCATTTCCAACTGTTACTTTGGATCTAACTCGCAACCCGAATCAACTTCAAACAAACAATAATACTACACAATTCCAAACACCCCACCAAGGCCCGTTGTTATCGCATAACAACTTTGTGCCGATGATGGCAATGCCATTACAATCGATACCCGTTGAAGATGGAGTCGCGCGCTACAACCAATCAAGATTCTCGGGTCTACAAATGTCACACGACATGGAGTCCAAACTAGCACATCAAGCCACACCACCACAATACAACAAAGGGCAACAACTCACCTCGTTTTCAGATTCTCTTAGCGCTGCTACGGCCGCCATCACCGCGGACCCCAACTTCACCGCGGCCCTTGCGGCTGCAATCTCCACCATCATGAGTGGTAGCAACACGACCGCGACATCACACGCTACCGCGAACACCACCACACTCAACACAAGTGTCAACAATCACAAGACTAGCAATCTCCAAGGGAATTGAACATTGCATATATAGCTTAAAATTCTTTTCTTCTTTGGGTCACCATAATGTTTCTTTCGTTTATTTGAGTACGTATGTTAATTACATTTTTTGTTCCACTCTTTCTTATTAACTTTTGTAATAAGGTACTATTTTTCTTCTTTCTATGTGGAAATATGCCTAAAATGTGTATCAATTATTATATATTAATTTCAAGATTCTTGCACAAGAAGTTAAGATTAAAAAAGGTTTCTGAAAACAATGAAATACTTATGTATCATATTTTTTTATAACTTTAGTGTGTTTTTATGTTATATAGTATATAATTTGGGATGATATATGTTTTGTTGTAAACTAGAGAAAATTAAAGAGAGGAAACTAATTTTCCGTCTATTGATTTATCAGGAAGTACAAGTATATATATAAACATTAAAATTTTAAAGCTCATACGCATTAGGCTCGGTCTATAAAATATTCTATATAATGACTTAAAAATGGACTTTTTTTAAATCTTCTTTTAGAAACTTTGAAATATTTGATTTAACTAAAGGGTCTATTTTCATTAAATGTATATGCCAAACAAAGTTGAAAATCCCAACAAGAAACAAAGTTCAATTTGGAGAAGTTGAATGGTCACAAGTTCTTTTATGGACAAAAGAAAAGGTTTAAAAGATTCAAATTGAAGTCAACAACTCCGGCCAAATTTGTTGGTTGGTTTGTTTGACACGTTATTGATTTCTTCCGAATCCAGCTCATTGTTAGTTCATTTTTTAAATACATAATAATTTAACAATATCATTTTTTTTCTTTAAAACATTGGATTACTTTTTTTATCAGCAATTTATATAATTTTCTAGAGGACTTTTTCTTTGGGTAAAGTTTGACTCGCGACATCTTGATTGTAGGCTCATCAACTATCATTAGCTTCCAACCATCACCCCCTAAAACATTGGATTACTTGTTTGGAAAAAAAATGGTCTTTTGTTATTCATAAGTTGCAGAATTTTAAATTAGTGGAAATTTGGAAAGTACAAATTTAGTAAAATTATTATAAATTGGAGTGGGTAAATCAAGTGGTCACTTAAGGCATGTCAAACCAGATAAAATTACACTTTTCGTCCTTTAAATTTATATTAATTTTCAGGTTTCGTCCTTAAACTAAGGAAATTACAATAAACATTCTTTACGTTTAAAAAAGCTTGCACGTTTCACCTTTTCTAGTCATCTGCTGTACATGTGAGGGTAAAATGTTATTTTTATAATTATACCCACATGGCTATTTTCTGACATGTACAAATCATTTCCACGTAGGCTTCACCTAGGATTGTATGTATGTACTCACACATTAAATTTACATTTTTTAGTAAATATTTTGACTTCAAAAATTTTTCTTTAATTTAATACTATATTAATCATAATTTATTTCTATAAATATATAAGGTTTCATTAAAAATACTTTATTAAGACTTAATTTTGATAAAATATAATTTAATTTGTAGCTAATTATTGTTAAAACTAAAAATTTTAAAAATGTACATAAAGAAGTTTATGAATATTTATAAATATATAATAAAATCCTTTGTCACTTTATACTATTTTTGATAACTTTAATATGTTTATTATTTATAATAATTTCATTGATATGTTATCTATAACATATATTATATTATACATATATAATCTATTATATTAGTTTTCTATTTTAACTTGTGTAACACACGGATATGTAGTCTAGTTATTAAATAAAGCAACAATATAATAATTTAAACACCAATTTTAGAGTTTGTAAGCATACAAATACAATTTTGGTGATTAAATACACAATCTACATATGATGTCTCTTTTTTAACATAGGGTGTAAGAAACTTAAAATATCACATATGCAAATCATTGAAAATTTATATTTCCTTAGAGGTACTAGTAGTTGCAAGTGTAATAAGAAAAAAATATTGTCACGTACGTAGTCATTTCAGCACAACATGATAAGAAAAAAAGAGTAGCAGTGATATGACGGCTATCATCAAGATGTATGAAAAGGAAATTATCTATTTGTTAACTTTGGAGGCGTTTTCTAAAGGCTTATTTAGGAAAGTGGGCTGGTCAAAGAGTGATAGAGCATGAATGATATCACGAAGAAGATCATCACCCGACCGCAATAATAGAGGATGGTAGTTCATAATGGCGGAGCTTAAACCACACCATGGGGAGAGGGAAGCGGAAGTAAATTACTTTAGGTGGGTCGATCTCTATATATATTTAAAAAATTTACACTATTTGATAGAAATTTAACACTACTGACGAAAAACAGAGAGGGGGCGGGGGTCCCTCCCGGCCCGTACAAAGCTTCGCCCATGGTAGTGTATGGTGACGTAAAAAGGATAATGCACACCCTATCACACTCCATTACACATACTCGTATAAACTTAGGCAAATATATAAATAATAAATGCAAAGTAAAGTTTAACTATGTTTTAACAATTTCAAAAATGTATATAGGAGGTGATATTTTGACATATGATATTAGGTAAGCCACAACCGATTAGCGACCAATCGAAATCCAATGTTGTTGTAGTCATATTAAATTTAAAAAAAAAGTAACTATATAATTAAAAATAGAGTAAAATCTCATTTTCATTCCTGGTGTTTTGTTGAATTTGTCATTTCAATTTAAATTTTTTTTTTATCATTTCAGTCACTGTAGTTTACCAAATGTTGTCATTTGCATCCACTCCACTAACTTCGTTAAGATCTCCGTTAAATATGAGGGTTATTTAGTCTTTTTCAACACCCTAATTATCCAATTAAAATAAAATAATCAGTTAATATTTAATTAAAACTAAAAGATATATGAAGCGACTAGTGAGACCGGGCGCTTCGATTTAAAAGTTTTGATTAACTCTAACTCATGTTGTTCAATTGATGTCTACTGTGATATTTCAATTGATCTTCAAGTTTTGTTCGAAAGTGTACCATTGTTCGAATAAGATCTACTATTGTCACATTTTGTTTGATTGAGGTATGTTGTTGTCACGTAACGTGACAATAGCAGACCTCAATCAAACAAAGCGTGACAACAGCAGACCTCAATCTCACAGTAGACCTCAATCGAATAAATGTACACATTAGAACAAAATTTGAAAATTAATTGAAATCTCAAATGTAAGGCCTCGTTTCCGGGACGCTTACAGTTGGTCAATCATCGCATAAAACATTTAAAACATATTAATCTAGCAGCGGAATTTAAACTTTTCATTGACAATTAAAAACATGTCAATACATCATATCATTCATTTATATCTTAAAAGTTGTATTAGTACAATAACATTCTCAAAATATGAATGCCAGACTCGAATCATCCCCAGTAGCTTATGCATCCATGCCTGCATCTCCTCAGCATCAACAATTACCTGCCAATTATTATGCATATAAAAGTCAGTGACGCTGAGTTCTAGTTTTATAATAAAATACTTTACTTTACATTAGAACATTTTCTTTACTTCGTACGTGATCATACATCATACATACATCTTGATAATAATTATTTATTATCTTTCATCATCATTCGTCATCATTCATCATCGTTCGTTTTCGTACTTTCATTCATTAACATCTTTCACTTTTATCTGGATCCTGCCATATGCTATACCCCCACGTCATGCAAAAACGGATACTGTGCCGGGGTTTATTAATAAACCCCCACGTCTTGCAAAAGCCGACACAGTACCGGGGTAAGCGACAACGATCCCATCACATTTTGGTCAATCCCAAGGATTAGACCCCTGTGCGTATTATCAAGGGTTAGCTAAACCGCACACAGTTGAGCAAACAACTACCTTGTTGAGTTATGAACCTCCATCATTTTGCTTGCAAGACTTTCCTTCTTCATTCATTATGTTCCACTTTCATTAACTTCGTCTTTCTCTTTTATTAAGATAATACTTTACGTACAAGAGTATTAACACACCACGTAAAGTCACATAATAATACGTAATATAGAACATCAACCACAGCCCACAATCATACATAACATCAACAGGCATAAACCACCAAAACATTCCAGAACTTAACACTACATTCTACCTCCCAAGATTTCAGAAAAATCCTAAGTCCAAAGAAATGCGGATGAACATAAACCAATGCGGATGAATGTTCAGCAAATGCGGATGAGCAAATGCGGATGAAAGTCTTCAGAAAATATTCCAAGTGTCTAAAGGTATGCGGGTGAACAAAATGCGGATGAACAAAAACATCTGAGGATGAACAAAAATGTCTGCGGAGGAACAAAACATCTGCAGATGAACAAATCATCTGCGGATGAACAAAACATCTGCGGAGGAACAAAACATCTGCGAATGAATAAACATCTGCGGAGGAACAAAACATCTGCGGAGGAACAAAACATATGCGGATGAACAAACATCTGCGGATGAACAAAAACATCTGCGGATGAACAAACATCTGCGGATGAACAAAAGACTTAGCTATTGAACATAAAACCAATACGGTTAAATGTTCAGCAAATGCGGATGAACAAAATGCAAATGCGGATGAACACATACAAATGCGGATGAACAAAAAGCATGCGAGGGCACATTCAACCAATGCGGTTGAACACTCAATAAATGCGGATGTTCAAAACCAACCTGTAATGCAACTTATGCAATTTCTAGCCTCATATATCATTTCTAAACATACCCTTAGCATGGATCTACTAGTTATACACTTAAAACATAATAAACATCCATTGAACATCACAGCAATCTTGTAAGACATTCAACTTCATAAACAGTCGTACTTTTTCATGGAAAATCATAGTTTGGTAAAGAAACATCTTTTTTAGTATGCATAACAGCTCCAAACAAGTAGAAAATCAGAAAGAGAGGGGGATCTAGAACTCACGTTAACAGCTTTCGAGCAAACTTCACAACCTGAGAATAAGCCTGGAGTTCTAGCACCTAGAACACACGAAAACGAGAGCTAAACACATGGAACTCGGTCCACAAGCTCGAACCCAACAGAAATCGGGAAGAAAACACATTAAAATCTTACCTTTTGAATATTTATTCTACTTTCTCTCACTAAAACCTAATGAGAGCTCTTTTCTCTCACTAACTGAAAGTGTGCAGGAGAGAAAGACAGGTTATGGGTAGCCATACTTTTTTTAAACCCCATAGTGGGTTAGTTCGGCCCTTGTACACTTTTAACCCCTTGCTTTCAAAATAACACCCCGTTTGCTCATTTACTTTTCTTCTCTTCTCTTTTTTCTAAAATTTTCGGGTGTTACAAGTCCACCCCCCTTATATAAGTTTCGTCCCCGAAACCTGTCACTCCTTAGAGATTTGGGTAGTGCCATCTTATTTCCTCCTCTGACTCCCAAGTGGCCTCCAAATCTTCAATGCAGAGACCACAGCCGCCACTTTAGAGAAGCTTTGGATAAATCTCCTGTAGTAACCCGCCTAATCCAAGAAACTACGAATCTCGGGTGGCGTCTTTGGAGACTTCCATTGCATCACCGCCTCAACCTTTATCAGGTCTACCATAATCCCTTCAGGATTAACCACATGACCCAAAACCGAACCTCAAGTAACTAGAACGCACACTTAGAGAACTTGGTATACAGCTTCTCTCTTCTAAGCGTCTCCAACACCTCGTGGGCATGACTAGCATGTTTTTCTTTGCTCTTCGAATAAATCAGGATATCATCGATAAACACAAATCACGGATTTATCCCGCATAGGCCGGCATACCCGATTCATCAAATCCATAAAAGCAGCTAACGCGTTGGTTAAACCAAAAGACATAACGAGAAACTCGTAGTGTCCGTAACGCGTACGAAAAGCTGTTTTAGGAATATCCTGCTCTTTACCTTCAATTGGTGGTAACAAGATCGAAGATATATTCTTAAGAACCAACTGGCACCTTGGAGCCGGTCAACAAAGTCATCAGTCCTCGGTAACGGGTACTGATTCCTCACAGTCAACTTGTTCAACTCATGGTAGTCGATGCACATCCTCATGCTATCATCCTTCTTCTCCATAAATAAGACCGGAGCACCCCATAGAGAGATGCTTGGTCGGCTGAACCCCTAATCTAGCTACTCTTGCAGCTGAGTCATTAATTCCTTCATCTCGGAGGAAGCTAAACGATACGGCGCCTTAGCAACAGGTATCAAATCGATTTGGAACTCGATCTAGCGATCCGGTGGCACACCTAGTAGATCCTCCGGGAACACGTCTGGGAAGTCACACGCGACCGGTACGTCCGTCAATCATGGAACTGACGCATCCACATCCTTCACGTAGGCTAGATAGGCACCATTTCCACATCTCGTACACTTCTTTACCACAACCATCCAAATTACTTTCGAGAACGTACTAACTCTATCGTCATAAATCATCACCGAACTCCCATCGGGCGCGGTCAATCGAATCATCTTCTTACCACACACAATGTTTGCCTCATGGGCTGCTAGCCAATTCATCCCTAGGACTACATCAAATCCGCCTAAGGGCATCACGAGCAATCTAGCAGAGAACCTATGGCCTTTCAACTCTATGTCACAGTCTTCTACCATATCAGAAATCCTGATTGACTTACCAATGGCAGTTTCTACATCAAATGGCTTATCAATCTTCCTACTCCTAGCGGCCATCTTATCATAGAAGGCAGCAAAAATAAAACTCCTACTAGCACCAGAATAAAAAGTACAGAGGCACAAGTCTAGTTTACTAGGAATGTACCTGGCAGCGCGTCGGAGTCCACCCTAGCCTCCTCCCAAGTCATAGATAATGCCCTGGCCTTCGCGTTCTGCCCCCTTTCTCAATCCCCTTCTTTGCCCCGGAGCTCTCAGCCCTCGACTTCTTGCAGTCTCTGCTCATGTGCCCAGCCTCGCCACAGTTGTAACATTTCACCATGCGACAATTCCTTGTCATGTGGCCCTCCCTTTTACACTAAAAGCAAATGTTCGATCCCCACTTGTACTCCCCCACATGGTCTCTCCCATACTTCT
This sequence comes from Flaveria sonorensis, assembly GCA_025506505.1. Lineage (NCBI taxonomy): Eukaryota > Viridiplantae > Streptophyta > Magnoliopsida > Asterales > Asteraceae > Flaveria > Flaveria sonorensis. The sequence continues at coordinate 14,315,567 of CM046429.1, forward strand.
TGCATGCCTTCTCCCTCCCTGTTATATCGCCTTCTGATCATCCACTCTCATCTTCTTACCTCCAGCCCCAAAACCACCATCGTTATACCGCTACTCATTCCTATTCCTATCATTGCCACACTTCTTCTTCATATCCACCACCGCCACCACCTCTCGCTCATCATACAGTCTCCCCGCTAGATCGACCACTGACCTGAACGTACCTGGCCGAGCGGTGATCAGATGTCTGCGGATATCTGCCAGCAAACCCTGGATGTATCTCTTTATCTTTCGTGACACGGGTGTCACCTGCTCTGGCACCAACCTTGCCATCTCATTAAACTTAGTTATGTACTGTTAGTGCGTCATAGTCCCCACCTCCAACTGCAGCAACTCTCTCTTGTTCTTGTCGAGTTCCCTGTAAAGACAAAACTCCTCGATCACCAACTTCTTCAGTTCACCCCATCTCATCCTCCCGATTTCCCTGTTACCCTCGACCTAGACGATGTTGTCCCACCAACATAAGGCCGAATCCATAAACGAGTGGGTAGCAAACTTCACCTTCTGATCCTCCCTGCACTCATTGATATTCAACACAGCCTTCATCTCTCTTACCCACCGGTGAGCAGCAGCAGCACTCCCATTCCCATCAAATGTCGGGGGCTTGCATCTCTGGAATGCCCCATAGTCGCACCCCTTTGCAGTTTCTTACACTGCTTCCTCCTCCTCATCGTCACTAGAAACAACCATCTCAGTCTCTGGTTGCTCCCTTTCTCTTGAACCTCCTTCTCCGCCCTCTCGCCTAGTGGCATTCTCCTTCTCCTGTTTCTCTTTTTTCTCATCTTCCCTCACAGCCCTAATAACCTCGGTCACCACAGACGGCAGAATCATCGGCATGACCTGATGAACTTCCTCTGGTCTACCTCCTTCATTGAGGCCCTCAGATTAGCACTCTCATCCTCACCATCATGGTGATGAAGCTCGGGCTCTTCAGGAGCCATTTCAGTAGTCTTAGCCTTATTCCTTATGGCACGCGGTCCAACACCACGTCCACCATGACCTCCACCTCGAGAAGCCTCCGAAGATCTACCACCAGTCATCTCTAAGCACTACAAGATTCAAACATCAACACGGTCATTCAAGGTAATAGCTCAGATTATGTCAAGTATAGTAAGTCCCTAATTACAATGGCCAGTTGTGATTAGCCACTTACTTTACTCTTCATTCTCTAAGCATTTCCTATCCTGACTACATCAGTATCCAAATCTACAAAGAACACATAATCCACATAGCACACGCACGTAATTCCTTTTTTTTCCTCTTAACGTACATAAAACGTTACATAAAACATTTACCTGCAGGCATGTAGCTACTAGGACTGGCATCCCTTTCCCCTTCGTCCCATTCTCAGTTTAAGTTTAGGTATTGAAAATTATTTTACCCAATTCTCTTAAACTTTGGCTAAGATACCAACTTGTAAGGCTCCGTTTCCAGGACGCTTACAGTTGGTCAATCATCGCATAATACATTTGAAACACATTAATCTTGCAGCATAATTTAAACTTTTCATTGATAATTAAAAACATGTCAATACATCATATCATTCATTTATATCTCAAAAGTTGTATTAGTACAATAACATTCTCAAAATATGGATGCCAGACTCGAATCATCCCCAGTAGCTTATGCATCCATGCCTGCACCTCCTCAGCATCAACAATTACCTGCCAACTATTATGCATACAAAAGTCAGCGACGCTGAGTGAGTTCTAGTTTTATAATAAAATACTTTACATTAGAACATTTTCTTTACTTCGTACGTGATCATACATCATACATACATCTTGATAATAATTATTTATTATCTTTCATCATCATTCGTCATCATTCATCATCGTTCGTTTTCATACTTTCATTCATTAACATCTTTCACTTTTATCTGGATCCTGCCATATGCTATATCCTCACGTCATGCAAAAGCGGGTACTATGCCGGGGTTTATAAATAAACCCCCACGTCATGCAAAAGCCGATATAGTACCGGGGTAAGCGATAAGGATCCCATCACATTTTGGTCAATCCCAAGGATTAGACCCCTATGCGTATTATCAAGGGTTAGCTAAACCGCACACAGTTGAGCAAACAACTACCTCGTTGAGTTGTGAACCTCCATCATTTTGCCTGTAAGACTTTCCTTCTTCCTTCATTACGTTCCACTTTCATTAACTTCGTCTTTCTCTTTAATTAAGATAATACTTTACGTACAAGAGTATTCACATACCATGTAAAGTCACATAATAATATGTAATATAGAACATCAACCATAGCCCACAATCATACAGAACATCAACAGGCATAAACCATCAAAATATTCCAAAACTTAACACTATATTTTACCTCCCAAGATTTCAGAAAAATCCTAAGTCCAAAGAAATGTGGATGAATATAAACCAATGCAGATGAATGTTCAGTAAATGCGGATGAGCAAATGCGGATGAAAGTCTTCAGAAAATATTCCAAGTGTCTAAAGGTATGCGGGTGAACCAAATGCGGAAGGACAAAAACATCTGCGGATGAACAAAAACATCTGCGGATGAACAAAACATCTGCGGATGAACAAAACATCTGCGGAGGAACAAAAACACGGATGAACAAACATCTACGGAGGAACAAAACATTTGCGGAGGAACAAAACATCTGCGGAAAAACAAAAACATCTGCGGATGAACAAACATCTGCGGATGAACAAAAACATCTGTGGAAGAACAAACATCTGCGAATGAACAAAAACATCTGCGGATGAACAAACATCTGCTGATGAACAAAAGACTTTGCTATTGAACATAAAACCAATACGGTTAAATGTTCAGCAAATACGGATGAAGTCCAACAAATGCGGATGAACAAAATGCAAATGCGGATGAACACATACAAATGCGGATGAACAAATCATCTGCGGATGAACAAAAAGCATGCAAGGGCACATTCAACCAATGCGGTTGAACACTCAATAAATGTGGATGTTCAAAACCAACCTGTAATGCAACTTATGCAATTTCTAGCCTCATACATCATTTCTAAACGTACCGTTAGCATGAATATACTAGTTATACATTTAAAACATAATAAACATCCATTCAACATCACAACAATCTTGTAAGACATTCAACTTTATAAACAGTCGTACTTTTTCATGGAAAATCATAGTTTGGTAAAGAAACATCCTTTTTAGTATGCATAACAGCCCCAAACAAGTAGAAAACCAGTAAGAGGGGGGGATCTAGAACTCACCTTAACAACTTTCGAGCAAACTTCACAACCCGAGAATAAGCCTGGAGTTCTAGTACCTAAAACACATGAAAACGAGCGCTAAACACATGGAACTCCGTCCAGAAGCTCAAACCCAACAGAAACCGAGAAGAAAACACATTAAAATCTTACCTTTTGAAGATTTCTTTCACTTTTTCTCACTAAAACCTGATGTGAGCTCTTTTCTCTCACTAACCAAAAGTGTGCAGGAGAGAAAGACAGGTTATGGGCAGCCATACTTCTTTTTAAACCCCATAGTGGGTTAGTTTGGCCTTTGTACACTTTTAACTCCTTGCTTTCGAAATAACACCTCGTTTGCTTCTTTACTTTTCTTCTCTTCTCTTTTTTCTGAAATTTTCGAGTGTTACATCAAAACAGACCTAAATCGAACAACATGAGTTAGAGTTAATCGAATATTTTAAATTGAAGCGTCCGGTCTCACTAGTCGCTTCATTTGTTTTTTAGTTTTAATTGAATATTATTTGATTAATTTGTTTTAGTTGGATAATTAGAGTGTTGAAAAAAAGTAAAATACCCTCATATCTAACGAAGATCTTAACGGAGTTCGTAGAGTGGATGAAAATGACAAAATTTGGTAAACTACAGTGACTGAAATGGCAAAAAAAAAATTTGGATTGAAATGACAAATTCAACAAGACGTCAAGGACGAAAATAACATTTTACTCTTAAAAATATAATGTATGGAGTGTGCGTATTGTTATAACCCACCACGAGATAAAATTATTTAATTATCTTTTTGTTTGATTATTGGTTGAATAGAAAGGGTTTATAATCTAAAAATTATAAAATAAATAATGCTAACCATTACTCATCTAAATTGTAGGTTAAAGTATATTAAGGGTATTTTAGGCATAACCACTTATGTTTTTTTTTTCAAATTTTCTCATATTTTTTTAAAAAAGTTCTTAATTTTTATGTACGACATTATTTTTTTATAAAAATTATACTATAATGTTTTATTTTTATAATGTGTACAATATCTTTATAATAAAAAAGATTATAAAAATTATCTTTTTCAGATCATATGATTCTACTCGTCATTATGTCTTTTATACTTATTGTATTTTATCATTTGTTATTATGTTTTCTTGAATACAATTATGTTTTTTAATAATAAACCAATAGACTAAATGAGGCCCAACTTTTGAATAGTTTTGAGGTTTGAACTGATATATTCTTCTTGAATTTTTGTTTTTCTAGTTCATAACATTGCCGAGCATTACACTTGACGCTACTAATTTTTCTACAATTTACATTATACAAGTAGAATGTAATTTTTGTTTTTCTATTTTACAACAGGTTTGAGGGGCAGTAAACTTATTGTGTTATATAATCTTAATCACCGTTATAGGTGGGTGTTACTTTTTAGGGTGATGTTATATATACCTCCTCTAAATTATTTTGATTTGTTATATTCATCTTCTTAACTTGTAAAAATAGATAATTTTTGTTTTTATGTTTTTTCATTAACCATATAATAACTTTTTTTTTAACTAAAGTTTTTTATCCACTGTAAAGTATGACAAGTTTTTAAATTGTTTTTGAAAATAGAGTATAACAAATAACAAAGAAGGGTGTGTATAGCCTAACCCTACTTTTATTGGATCATTATCCTTTATATACTAGAAAATTAGGTCATCACTTACCTTAATCTCGTGATAAATACATATTCCCCTACGTATTTTCGAAAGAAAAAAAAAAAGATTTCTTGAGAAGAATTGGGCGTAAGGAAATTAGCGTGACAAATATTTAAACAAAAAATACTGACATAATTTTAACAAAGACCTTACCTAAGCATTTTCTAACAAAATTATATCCTATAATTTTCCACACACTATTTTTCTATGTTTTTTCTACACATTTATTATCTGGGCGTTTATCATGACATATTTTCCTAGCATTTCTTGCACAATATTTTTTCCAACACGACTAATTCTTAAGCATTACCTAGGGTATGTAAGCCTCAACGAAAGGCTGTTGATGATTTGTTTCTTTCTTATTTTAACCTTAACTAGGAGTGTTTAATATTCGAATTGGGTTCGAAAAACTTAAAACTTGATTCAATCCGGTTCAGAAATCACCATTTCGAATTTTGGTTTGAATTTTCAATTTGGAATTCGATTCTATTCGAAGTTTTTTATCAAATTTCAATCGAATTTTGAATTTGTGATTTTCGATTCGAAATTCGAATTATAAATATACTTATAGTTTTATATATATACATATAATATAGTTAATTATTTTATATTTCATATAAATGAGTTATGTATACAATATATTCATTCATGTTTAATATTTTATGTTTCTAGTTCCAATTTCTTAACCATGTTTTTTAGTTATTTTATATATTTAAGGTTATTGGTTTTGAAGATAAAAACTAAAATAATTTTTTTGGTGGATTTAAATTTGATTCGAATTCTATTACAAGTCTAATCCCTTGAATCAAATTCGAATTGAAGTTTATTTCCAGAAAATTAAAATTCGAATAATTCGAGAATTTAAAATCGGATATGTTTAACACCCTTGACTTGTAATCTTGTATTGTGTGCTACACTACACAGCCTACAAGTTGTAAAAGACGTGGATTTAAAAACTCTCACACGGTTTGGGCCTACATTTGAAAGTCAATAATGGCTCCATTACTCACGTGGGCTTCATAAAAAATTTTAAAGCTGAATTAATTCACGAGTCTTTAATCTTTATATCCAATCTTTAAACTCGACCCCTGTTTCATGTGGGCTTGTACTAGTGCTGCAAGTAGTTAAAAAAAACTAGTGAACTCATTTTGCTTTTGTTTCGATAATTTAAGTATTAGATTTGTAAAATACAAACACGAACATTTACCTATATATATAAAAAAAAGTGGCCATCAGCAGTACTCTTTGGTTTGTTAATGGTTTGACCACCAAGGTTTGAGGGATTTTCATTTACCCCCTCCCCCTCTGCAATTTTGGTGATTTCTTTGGCTAATCTGAGTGGGCGACGACGGTGGTGGAGTTTCGTGCGATTGTCATGTTGGATGCTGCAAGTGGTCGCGGTGGACCTCCTTTGGTGGCGTCCGGCACCGCCACATGAGGTTGCCTGCTTATCTCCTCACTCTTGCATATACATGTTCGTTTGAAGAGAGAAGTGCCTGATTTTGAGAGACTTGGAAGAGAGTTTGGGGTTTGGTTGTGTTGCCAACCACGGGTGTCACCGAGGTTGTCTGATGGCGGGATGAGCGACGGTCCTGGGCCAATTGTATGCATAGAGAGAAGGGAGGGGGGCTAGTGCGTCGCCGCCCTACTATGTATAGGTTGATATCTTCGTTGTCGTGTGAACATGGAATAGGCGATGAAGAAAAAAGAAATGATGCTATGTTCATTGTTTTGGCGTGGTAAACAAGTCTTTGCAGCCACAATGAATCACCATCTCTGAGTCTCCTGATCCGCAATTACATATCTTGCTTTGTCACCGTTCATTTAATTTGGTCTTTATTATGTAAGATGAAGCATGCTGACACACCTTGACTTGGTCTTTGTAGAATCATAAGACGTGAATGCTTTGCGATGCATGTACAACATGTGGAGGGAATGTTATGTATATGATGACGACCATTTGCTCATCCGAGACTAAGCCTGTTTTAGGTTATTTATATATTATCGTTTAGGTTGTTCCGTGGCCGTGATGATATACCGAAAATGTTGTCGGTTGCACTGGCTTGGCAGTCGTTTCTGGTGTGAAGCAGCAACCAACCATTGGTTATGTGCCACGTACCGTCTATGAAGGTCAGTTAACAAAGTGATATTTTTCGGGTTAACAGTTAAATTTAGATGCGCAACGCGCGTCGCTGTTTAAATGCTAGTTTACGTTTATAATTCTACACCTATCTTATTTTGAAGTTTTACTCATACGTCACAAATTTATTTATAACATGTCATTTCTACTCGTGTTCTCTTGAAACTCTTAAAATCTAAATATATACTCATTAGAAGTAATATTCAATAAAAACTAACCCGAAAGCTATTTATAAGTATAAGAAATATTTATATGAGACATGTGTGATTTAAACAACACCGAATATTCCCACACTTAAACATTGCTTGTCCTTAAAAAACCCAAACTATACTAAAAGTAATCCCTTAAGCAATGAAATTTAATTAATTCTTAGTAAATTAGATATCCAAAGGCATAAACAATTTATAAAAAAATATCCCATTTTTAATTAGAACCAAATGAGTTATGATAAGTTTTAAAGCACAAGTAAATATTAAACAGAGTGAACTAGTCTATGAGATTATTATTTTACTAGTATACTCATACTTCTAACAATGTTCACTCAACTTCGTTAATATTTGTAAACTAGTAAAAGTTGTACTAGTCTTAATCTATAATCGCTCAACACCCAACAACTAAAAATTATTATCATAAGCTTGTACAGAGCTCAAATCTGCACAAACTAACATTAAAAATACATAAATCAAGAGGTATTTAATTAGGTTAGAATGGGTTGTGTTGCAGGGTAGGAATAAGGGATAAAAATGGCTATATGCAGCTAAAACCTAGTTTAAATAGGCTAAAACGATCTCAACATTAAACGAACTAAAAAACACAAAATAATAAACACAACAAACTACTAACACATATGATCAAACTTTCGATCTTTTATTCAACGCAACTATTTTTTCTTTCTCGTTTTTTTATGTTTTTCACTTATTTTGTCAAACTCTTTTTTTTTCTTTTCTATTTTTTTCTATATTCTTTTACAAGCACTAACTTTATTGCTAAACTAAACACATAAACTAAAGACTATATCTTAGACACCATGTACACCGCTTTTCAACACACGAGATAAAAATAGAAAAAGCTATAAAAGCTTGATGAGCTAAAATGCAAGATAATCAAACGAAATTAAGGGAGAAAGGTGTAAATGGCCTAACTAGTGGATATTGTTCGGGTAGGGAAAATAAACGAAAAAACAAGAGCAAAATCCTAGCGTCTCTATCATATTCATGCTATTAATCGGTTTTATGATCTTGAAATGCATTGTTTAAACAAGTTCTAGAATGATACAACATATGGCACACTTAAAAGAATCAGAAAAAAACTCAATGTAAGTATAAAAAGCTAATCAAGCTCAAAAAATTATCTCACACAAAGACGGAGAGAAAGGGTTACAAGTGTGAGCACATGACTAATCGTCCTCGATTTAACTAGTAACACTCGGAATATGTCAAACATTTTTAACCAAAAACACTCGGTGGATCTTTTTATTGGAGCCTTTGTTGTCATATGGGTGCCGTCTATACATGACGTATAGTACTGTATGTGTCGTATAGGAGCCACCTATACGACACGTACAATGCTATACGCCAAATATAGTCGTTGTAAATGAGCGATGTGACAGTCAGCAATGTGTCTTTGAAAAAGCTATACGCAATATATAAGATGGTTTGAATGACCGATTTGACCACCAGCAGGCTATGTTGGAAATGAGGATACTATATGCCACATATTGCTCTATACGTGAAGTATATGAGGGTGTTGATTTATCCAGTCATGTGTAGTTATAGTCGGCCCCGTAAAATAAACTTTTATTTCTTGTAGCCAGCTTCTTTGCTAAGGCTTTGATGGATAATAGTTTGCAAGTGGACCATCTATTATTACTAATATGAAAATCTGTAAGAAAAGCAAAAAGGGATAGCAAAATAGAACCTTTATAAACAAAGCACTTATGGCATGCATTACAATTATATAACTTATCACCCACGTAATCTAAACATAATTACGGTTATAACTTTGCCCCCGGATTCTAGTGTCATTTTCGGTCACGATATTAATCCTTATAACCCTTCAAATTTCCTTTTTCTACTTCACGATATTGTTGTGTCTATGCATGTTTTGTTTAAGGGTTGTTTCATCATTTACGTCCTTTAACTTTCTTCTAATTGCTTTTCCACTATTATATGTAACATCCTTGACCAATCTTACAATATTATTTTCCTAACATTATCATGATTTGTAGAACCGGATCGGACATTGAACGGGACGCATTACTGGTCCGTTTTTCGGACCGATATGAGAACATGATAAAATTATAATTATGTCAATGAATATATATAAAAAGATGCTGAAAATTTTAAATATATATATAAAAAGCCGGTTCAGCCAGTCCGACCCCTAGTTAGACCGGTCCGACCATTGGTTCAACCGGTCCGACTTGTCCAACCAATGTGTGTGTGTGTGTGTGTGTGTGTCTATATATATATATATATATATATATATATATATATATATATATATATGTCGGATGTAAATTGTAATTTGGCAATGTAAATTATTAACTTATTTCAACTTAATGAAAACAATAAAACATAAAAACTTAACGAAATATGTTGAATAAGTTTAATGTAAAATTTGTTGCTTTCAAAACTACGAAGTACTGTTTTGTACAAACTACAAAAGCTTGTAGTCCCATGATACGCGTTGTATACTTGAATCTATAATAAACGGACAAGATTACGAAACCAAATGATCCAACGGTCACGATTGAAAGCCAAGTGCCCTGCTTCAGTTATATATGTATTCACTCTAAATTTGCCTGTAAATTCATATCTTTCGAGCCTATTATCAGCTCACTGGTATGTACCTTTAATTCCTTATGATCTTCAGGTTGAAATAGACCTAAGATTTAGTGGAAATTGTTTATTGTTTCAATTTCATCAATGCTCTGTTTTTTACCCATTAAAATTTGATGGTTCTTGAGGTTGCATGCAATCGATTTGAGGTTTAATTTCATGTAGAACAAGAAATTTAACAGGAATTCTTGATTCTTTCTCGTTTTACGTTTAAATTTCAATTTGATTTAGCGGAGTTAGTTTGGTCTGTGGATCATATGAACATTCTATCTGTTTTCCATGAAAGTTCAAGAGTTGTTGAGTTTACACAAAAATTTGTTTGTGGTAAATTTCCTAACATACACAAAAATTAGATATTTTTAATGGGTTTTAAGGCAGCGGCAGAGCTTAGACAAGTTTATACGAGGGCGGGGCGAAAATAATTTTTTTAAGGGGGCGAATTCGTTATATATTAAAAAAAATTTCATTACTGGCCTAAAAATTAACGCTACCGAACCAAATATTAACACTACTGATGAAAAAAAAGTCCCCTGTTATACTTCGTCCATGTTTTAAGGGATCATTGTAGTGTTTTAACTTATATTATATATATTACTAATTATCAAAGTTTTTTGTGTATTATGGTCTGTACTTTAACTTTAATAAATTGTATTTATTCTTGGGGGCTTTTTTTTCTTTTAATTTTTTTTTACTTTTAATCTTAATACTTTTATATTTTTTTATAATTTAACCCTTACAATTTTTTACTTTCAACTTTATCACATAAACTTTTCATCATTTACAAATTTTTCGTTTTACGTTTCGGTCTAAATTATTTCGAGTTATCACGCTACAACATGCGCGTGTGGTTTAATGTTTTTACTCTTATTTTTTTACCGTTTAACGGCTCCGTCACAACGCGTGGGTCATAGATCAACTTAGTTATAGTTATTAATGTTTTATGTTTTACGTGTCTGGTTCTACGTTTTTATGTCTACTTTTCGTTCAATTTATTTCTTTTGTTTTTATTACATTTTAATATGAGTTTTCCTCGTGTTGGTGACGGTGGTGTGACATTGGTACTACTTAGCATGATTTTACGCCCCTGCCGCTACGCGAGAGGTTTAATTTCAGTTTCTCTCTAATTTTAATGAATGTTAAGGGATCATTAGTAGAAATTGTAATATTTTTAATGATTTTGACTTGTTGGACTCTGATAAGTCAAAGGTTGACTCAATGGACTTGGATTTTGGAACAGTGTAATAAGAATATGTTGGTTTATATGATTGTTTTATTATGTTTTTTGAATAGAAACCTTAGGAGATCATTCAATCTCATGATTAATTACTGTGAATTCATCTAATTCGGCTAATGTTTAATGGTGGATTGACTTGTAGGTCAACATGAATGGTAAATCAGGAACCTTAGCAATTTTCCTCTTGTTATCAATCCTTTTGTGTACACGGGCCTTTTCGACATCAAATGATGGGCTCCTTAGGGTCAGTTTAAAAAAAGTAAAAATTGGTGAAACCAATATTACTCCACACATCAATTCGGATGATGTTGATTCATTGTTGGAGACTATTAGGAAATATAAACAAAGTGCTCGCGATTTTGTTGATTCACAAGAGCCTGATGTAGTATCACTAAAGAACTATATGGATGCCCAATACTTTGGTGAAATTAGCATTGGCACCCCTCCACAGAAGTTTACTGTGATTTTTGATACCGGGAGTGCTAATTTGTGGGTGCCATCTTCTAAATGCATGTTTTCGGTAAGATTGTGTAAATTAGACAACTTTTTTTGAGTCTAGAAGCAAGAGTTTATTTTCGGGCACTTTTCGTAGAAACATTTTCCCCCTTCTCACTGAATAAGAAAAATGTGAACTTTAAATCATTGTGCCTAAAGCTCTTACTTTTCTTTTAGAAGTATGAAGCCGTTGATATATAAATGAACATATCTACGAGTATGAATCAAAGGTTAATGTGTTTGAATGACGTTTACTTTTGCAGCTACCTTGCTTTTTTCACTCGAGATATAGGTCAGGGCGGTCGCAAACCTACAAAGCCAATGGTTAGTTAATTTGTTACATATGTTCTTGTTATTGTGTTTACTTATTTTTCCATGAAACTAGTTAACATTTGACACAGAGCATGCTTTTATGAAAGTGATTGTTTGATTATTTATAAAATTTCTAAAATATCAATGCCTAAGAACAAGATACAAGGGATGTTTTAGAACAATTGGTCTTATGAACTTTCAAATTATATCTCATAACGTTAAAGGTAAAGGTGTCAAATAACGGGCCGGATTCTACTGTTATACATTTATTTATCTATTTTTTGGTTTCATAAAATGTTAAATGTATTAAATATGTTTATAGAAGCTATATTATTACGTCAATAATTTTTATTTTTCATAGACGATTTTTGACCAATTTAATTTTTAGCTAAAACTTTTTACTGTACTAATTTGGCCTGTTATTTCTTACATACGATGTAGGCGCACTTAAAACATATTACAAGTCGTGCTTGTATTACCTTGGTTTCACATGATATTAACTTATTACGTAACTTTTAAACTTTCTATTTATTTTATTCTGACCATTTTCTTGTATCTTGAATTAGGGACACCTGCTGCTATCCAGTATGGTACGGGATCAATTTCGGGGTATTTTAGCGAAGATAAAGTCCAAGTTGGTGATCTTGTTATCAATGATCAGGTGAATTTAGTTACATCTTTGTTCTAAGGTCACCTCTTACAAAAGGTTAATCTAGAATTTGTTCGATGCGTATGATTTATAATTAGATGTTCATCGAGGCAACAAGAGAGCCTGGTGTGACATTTTTAGCAGGGAGGTTTGATGGTATCCTCGGGCTTGGATTCAAGGAAATCTCCGTTGGCAAAGCCGTTCCAGTATGGTATGGTTATTTGTTTTAAAATGGACCGGTTAGACGAGTTGAGTAACATGTCGATCTAACACATTTTGTTTATATTTCCATATATCATGAATGATCAATGTATAAAATATATAACTGCAAAAGCTATTCTTAGATTAAAATTTTGAACTTTTTGAATAAGATACTTTAGTTTACTTTTAAATAGCTCAGACTCTTTCTTTTTCATTTATTATTTTCACTTTTACTAATCTTGACCCGCTAAATATATATATATATATATATATAATAACCCAACTAGACCCATGTTTTCATGCATATTTGAGTCAAAATTGGTTTACAGGGACAACATGGTGAACCAAAATCTAGTTAAGGATCAGGTGTTTTCATTTTGGTTGAACCGAAAATCTGAAGAAGGAGAAGGAGGTGAAATCGTGTTTGGCGGTATTGATCAAAAACACTTCACGGGTGAGCACACTTACGTTCCGGTCACACAAAAGGGTTATTGGCAGGTAACTATTTGTTAAACATATGCATGTATGTGTATATGTAGTATACTGATGTTTTCTAATATATTGTTTTTTTTTCTGTTGTATCTTTCATTGCTAGTTTGATATGGGAGATGTTCTTATTGGCGGGAAACCGGCTGGTAAGAATTTAAGAACATTATAGATAACTCTATATAACATTGGACCTTACATGACGTTTTTTTGTAGGGTTTTGTAAGAGTGGATGTTCGGCCATTGCGGATTCAGGAACTTCACTAATAGCAGGCCCAACGGTTTGTAACATCGCTTTTCTTGATATTCTATGAGCCGTTAGCTAACTTAGTATGTTACTTGGATTTGTTTGTCTTTTAGGAGGTGATCAACCAGATAAATCGAGCCATCGGGGGAGCAGGGGTTCTTAACGAAGAATGTAAGAAAGCGGTTAAATATTTTGGAGACCATGTGTTTGACATGCTTGCATCAACGGTAAAAAAACTCCCGCGTTATTCTTGCTTTTAAATTTTCATTAAATGTTCTAGTTTCTTAATTTCGTGTTACTAACTTTCCTTCAAACAGGTTGCGAATTCAAAACAGGTATGTACCGGTGTCGGAATCTGTCCTCGAGATGGTGGTGGAGCTAGGTAAGATTTCTAAGCATATTTTTTTGTTTTCAAAATTATTCATGATCATTGTTTCTTAATTTCCTCTTTATTTACATATCTTTAACTTCTTATATGACTAGCTAACACGACATCACTTGATACATGTTTATATGGCTTTAGGTCACAAACGGGTCGTTAGATTATTAACATGGTTAAAAATGTGCCTAAATGGTTTCAAACCGCCTAACATGTTTATGAAATGCATAGCCTGTTTAAGCCTTCAGCATGACATATTTAAGACCCATTTATTAAAAGGGCAAAGTTTTAGTAGTATATAAATAATTAAATATATTAGTCTCAATTTCTAACCCACCACATCCGCCTACTATTAACTTCTTTTAGAGTGTATAACATGTTTTCTAATCACACATTTAAATTCGTGTCACTAATCATGTAAAATGTACCGAATATCTCCTTTTATTAAGCTTTGATCTTATGATCATGTTAAATATGCCATGCCATTCATATTATGTAACTGCTTACATTTTTTCGTGTTAAACATGTTATGTTGCATGACCCGCTTATTAAAGATGACTATGTTAGTGTTAAGCAAATGACACAACTATTTAAAAGTGTCGTGTTCAGGCTCAATATGTGGTTCCACGTGTCATGTCAAACACGACCCATTTAACACAACATGAAACATTTCGTCAACTCCAGCCACATGTGGCCAAGTGGATGGCAATACCTTTTTTATATATAGGGGGGTCATATATACTAACAAAAACATATATGCAGCATTGGCATTAAGAGTGTTGTAGATAAGACGGAGGATGTATCATACGGATTAGAGGACAACCCAGGATGCGCTGCTTGTAAGGTGATAGTCAACTTTATGCATAAGGAGCTGACGGAGAACGAGACACGAGACAGCTTCTTAACTTTGGGAAGTGATGTGAGTTCTTTTAGTTTCTTATTTTTTTTTTTGGGCAAGTTATGTTTTTGTTGGCTCTTATATGTCGAACCAAAGTTGCAGCTATGTAATGTGATGCAAGGCCCGTTTGGACAGTCAGTGGTTGATTGTGCAAGACTTTCTTCCATGCCTACTATCTCTTTTACCATTGGTGGCAAAGAATTTGAACTTTCTCCTGAAGAGGTATTATTCTACATAAACTAATAATTAGTTCCAAACCGCAAATCCAATCAGCCCTTTATTCAAATTATCTTATATAAAATCCAACTTCCACGAGTTTGTTGCCTTTAAATCCCTTGAAGGCTACCTACCTAGTGTAAGTTGTGTTTTACGTATAATTGGTTAACAGAGTATTGGTATGCCATGTGAGTTTATAGTAACAGATTCTTACGGTCACCAAATTCTTTTTTATCTTATGTAACATTTTAAATTTTCTTCATTTGTTTTGCAGTACATACTTAAGGTTGGTGAGGGCACTAGTGCACGTTGTATTAGTGGTTTCATTCCATTGGATATCCCTCCTCCACGTGGCCCCCTCTGGTACGTGCCCCTTTTATGTAGGGATCAGACCAAATTCGGTCCATTCAAGTAGAGTTCTACTTTTGGTTTTAAACATTCAAACTTAAATATGTTTCAAAACTCGAGTTTATGATGGGCTTTGCTTAATTAATGTTACACAGGATACTGGGAGATGTTTTTATGCGTCGTTACCACACCGTATTTGATTATGGTAATCTACGAGTTGGATTTGCACAAGCGGCATAAAACAAGCTATCTTAATAAAAGGTGTACTTATTCCGGTGAACCTTACTTTCTTTGCTCTTGTCGTGTGAGATAAAGTGTTATGTTTAATAGTTAAGACTAGTAATTTGTTTCAAGTGATTTCAAGGGCTTTGTCCTAAATATGATGTTCTTGTTGCCAAATGGTATTTGTTACTACTTCAATGGCGTGCTACGTGCAGTTGGCAAAGTAGATAACGCGTTCATTCAAGCTAATATTCGGTTTTGACAGTATACATGTCTTAGTTACCGGTTGAGATCCATTGCAATACACTGTCTAATTAAAAAAAAAAGCTATTTAAAATATGTTTATAATTTTTATCTGCCATATAGTGAGTTTGTGTTTCATCTTTGCTAAAATCCATACGAACTTTTATACATTATTTTTCTGAAACCATCAATGTATTCATCTCTATAAACCAATTTTATAAGCCTAAAATGTTTATAATATTTATAAACCTAAAAATGTTTCTAAAAGTGTCGAGTTATCTAACACATTATCAAAATCTATTAAAAAATTATTACTTTTATCAGATGAACAATACGCTCATCCTAATATCCTTTTTTTCCTACATTCTCATCAAATTTTAAATTTATTTTTATAAACACTTTATTTATTATTTAAAACCAAAATGAAAAATAAAAATAAGAAAAACAAAGTCTTGATCAATTGGACCCAACATTACCTTCACCATGCGGCCGGACAACCAATTCCCTTGTTGCAAAACCTCAAAAGGTAAAAAGATAAAAGAATCAAATGGCTTTCGCTCATTTAATACCTTGTTTCAGATGATAGGTTTTATAGTAATCATGCTCATATATTTGTTTCCAGCGAAAACCACACCCCAACCTCTCAAAAAAAACCCACAACTGATGTTTGTGGAACGTCTCCCACTTGATTACTAATAAATAGAGTTAAAACTTACTCAATTAATCATATAGATAAGAGTTATTATATCATATAATCATTCAACATGCGTGGCTCGTAATGGAAAAAAACGTAAGAAAACCAATAAAATGATATGATTCAAATTTAATGTAATTTACCATATATGTTTTTTTTTAACGGTTGTTAGTGATTAGTTATTATTATCACCTAAACTAAGTACAATCTAATACTTCTATAAATATACTAAAGTAATTTATTAATGATAGACCCAGAAAAGAATTTCAATAACCTACCCTATCTGATGTAAACAATTGATGGGTCCCACTGAATAAAATTCTGTATTTGCCTTGTGTGTGACTTGGTATAAATGATGGTATGACTTAGATTAATGGTCAATGATGGTTACTTGGTTCAATTAGAGTCATTTACTGTGAACTAGGGTCGCTAGTAGTTCATGAGAGATATAAATTAGATCCAAAGACTATCAGTTATAGCCAAAGATGACAAAATGTGATCAATAAGAGCCAAAGATGGTCAACTAGTTCTTTATAATCCTAAAGAGTTTTGTTATTGGTTAATTATAGCTATTAGTTAATTTTGTTTATCAGGTACGCTCATTATTGATCACATGTAGTTAATTAGGGTCGTTATTGGTTAATTACGATCAATGGGGATTATTATGAGTTCATTAGGAACGGTCATGGATAGTTATGATTAGTTAGAATCGTTATTGGTGAATATGGACAATATGATAGAAACTTAGAGTCAATGATGATCATAACAAGCCAATTATTATCATCTGGTTCTAGTTAAGGTCGATTATAATCAATTAGAGCTAGTGAGTGCTTTAAAGCTAGTGGTTCCTAATCGGATTGTTTATGATGAATTAGTTAAGTTTTGATCAAATGGGGTCATTATTGTTTACTTACAGTTTGTAAAGGTTATTATTAGTTAATTAGGATAATTGATGGTCGATTGTAGTCACTGATGATCAATGATAGTTAATTAAGATATTGAACTCAATTATGACCAATTACGGTTGATGATTGTTAAGTATGACCAATTTTATACATTCTTTGAATAACCCTAATCTAATCTTACTATAGTCCAACCTAAAAACAGATATTAAACTCAAATATGACCAATTAATGTTTACAAAAATACATATAGATATTCACTTTTAATCTTACTAAAATAATTTTATAATGAAATCCTTTATCAATTCCGTTTTTCCCTCCTCTCAAACGTACCAATCGGAGAATTGGCAAAATCTCTTGCTAATTCAAATAGAAGATGAAAACTTTATTGATAAATCTATGTTTATACTCAACGATACGCACAAGTACCCTCGACGGCTAATCGCTTCAATTAATCTGTATTCATCGATACCCACAACACCTAGGTACACAAATAAACCTATCAATCACACCATAACCTTCTCTCAACTTCATATTTCCATCTTGAGACTCCACCTCAATATGTACTCCATTTTCCTACGGCTGCTTTTCAGCCCCAATAACTTTCCCCTTTTCCATCATGTCTTTATACATGATTTCTTCTTTAAACTCCACCACAATTCTTCTAATTTGATCCTGAGACCTTTGTCTTCGAGTCTCCACAGCCTACACCCTTTCACTTCTTCATGGTAACATAAAAAATATATTTCTCTATCCTGGGTTCAAGCTTTCACTGACTAACATATGCATAACATAGTGACCTAAAGACCATAAATGATCATAGTTTGAAACACCTCTTGACCACACCTCCATATGGGTCTTCATATTAATAGCTGTAGATAGGAACCTATTGACCATATAAACTTTTTGACAACCCTGAACTCACAAGCATGCACCTGACCTTGTCGAGCAATGTTATATCCATTCTCTCAACACAGCCATTCTGTTGTGGATTTCCAGGAACAATTAGATGCCTAATAATGCCATGCTCCTTGTAATACGTGTTAAACCAACTACTACAAAACTCCAGCCCATTATCAATTTTCAGTTTCTTAACCTTTCTATTAGTTTGGTTCTCAAGTAATGCTTTCCATTCTTTAAATTATCCAAAAGCATCATCCTTATGCCTAAAAAACATAAACCCAAACTCTTCTTGAATAGTCATCAACTACACTTAAGAAATAACTTGCACCTCCTAATGAACTTACCTTTGAAGGACCCCAAAGATCAACATGCACATAGTCCAAGATATCATTTGGGTGGTTTTTTTATTCCTTTGATCAATTTTCTTTTAAGATGTTTATGTGCTTAAAATTGTGGATCATTATGCAATCTTTATTTTATCCTCTAATTGATGCTCATAATCTTAATTGGTTTAAACAGTGAAAAAAACATCCAAAATCTCCCTTAATTAGTGTTTTTAACTCTTCAACACACTACAACTTTCCCTTTTGTATTTGGCCAATCAGATTGTTTTGTTATATCTTGATTTGCAGAATGCTAAATTATCATCACCCTCTGAGTAATCTAAGATGTTGCTCATGTAAATAAAATGTTTTAGTTTGATTCCACCTATGAATATTTTTTTTTGTTGTGCAATGGTATTGTTAATGCCACTAACAAAGTTTAGATCACTTTTACACATATATGTAGGCCTTAAAACCTTAATGTAGGCAATTCTGATTCTATGTCATCTAATGAGATTACAACTTCTGTATATTGTATACTAGGTTAGGACCCGTGTACTATACGGTTGATGAAAATAATATATTGCAAGATTTCGGATTTGAATTTAGATTGATTTTTTATGTTTACATGGTAAGATGTAAATATACACCGACTCTATAAATTACATATTGTTAGTGTAAGAAATTTTAAAAATAATATAATTATTATAATTAATTTGAAATTAGAAAACAAACTAATTCTAGATTTTGAGAATGGAATGATCTAAAATAGATTGAAAGATAGTGAAATCAAAATCATATTTAAAGCCTAGAAAGTTGATACGTTTTATAATAGTTATTTTAAAATTTAAGCATAGTATATGTTCATTATCAAAATGCTTAAATTTTAAATATTTTTCATGAAACAATGACTTATGAATAAACAAATATTTATTTTCATGTAGATATTTTTAAACGTTATAAATTTTATGTTCCATACGTTGGGTTATATTTTGATATCTTGGAATTACAACAAAAATATTTTAATAACAAAGTTAAGTATTAAAATTTTTAAGAATAGATATAATAAATAATTAAATTAAATTAAAATGTACATGTTTATCAATAAATATATTTCATCTTCCTTGTGAACATTAACTTTTTTTCAAAGTCTAAATATTCTACTATAATTGTGCCATCATATTTTTTCAGGTCAAGGTCATTAAAAAAAAAGTAAAAGTTTTTAGTTCTATTTTTTTGTGAAATAATTTCATAAAACAATATGAGTAAACAAAAAACCGTTTTTTTATCTTTAAGTCCCTAACTCACCTTTTTAAATTATTTATTCAAAAATACAAAGATGATTTTGATCATATTTATATCAATTCTTTTAAATAATGTCTAAATCCGAAGATTACTATAGTATCAACTTTTTAATATTTTTTATTCATAGATCATTGAATTTTGTTTCTAAAACAATTTTCCATTTTATGACATAAATTGTTTATAATGAATGATAATTTATCATATAATTTTGATTATAAATTGTCTTTAACTTAAATATTAATATTAATATTTAGTTTTAATTTAAATAAATGACAATTTTTTGTATTTTTATTGCACGAATGTGTTATTTTCGAAACAATTATCTATACTACTATATAAAGCATAAACTTAGGACACAAGTGTAATTTTACAAAAAATTAAGACACCTAATATAATTTCTTAAGCATTAGGTACAAATACTCCATGCATTCATTCCTACTTTGCCCCTCATTAATAAACTTTTTGTAATTACTACATTGATTAATGCATATTATTAATACATAATTTAATAATGTGAGATTATTTAATTCACTAAAATAAATATTATATTATTTATAATTTTTAAATTAACATTTATATTTATAGATAAGTATTATCTTATATGAATACTTAATTATATAATTACTAAATACTCTTATAATAATGATGATAATAATAATCTATATCTATATCATCTATTATTCATTACTATCTATAAAACATCTCTTTAAGACAAAATTATAATTTTTTAATAATTTTAAGATGACATATAAAGAATTATAAGTTTTAATCTCTAATATTATAAGAAATATTTCTATCATGCTCTTATTCTACTTCAAAGAATTGTATCACATGGTTTTCTATTAATATATCTATATTTAATATCTAATGTCATAACAATTTTTTTCATCTTTGAATCAAAACAATTCAACCTATACTATTAAGTGTGATTTTTTTTGAAAATATTTGTTAAATTTTAATCATATTCATCCCTTATGTTTACTTAAGAGTTGAGTCATTCAACTATTCATGTTACTCCTAATTAGTTTTGAAGCAATGTTTTAGTTTCAAGATATGATAAGAACAATAAGTCGTATAAAAGATTTAAACCATAAAACAAAACAATTGATAAATTAAGTAAAAGATAACAAGTAAAAACTTCTAAATTGTTCATTCCGCCGCAACGCGCGGGTTATCCACTAGTTTCTTTAATATATATAGAAATTTTAAGACAATTTAAACACTAAGAAGTTCAGTAATTTGATACACTTTATTTGATATCAAATTTTAATATGGAAATAATTTAAAACTTAAATTATATCAATTTCTAATATGAAAACTATTTAAAATGTTAATTATGGTAAGTGTTGATTGTTTTTTAAAATGATTAATAAATGCATTTTTTTAAATTACAAATCATAACTTCCAAATATAAACGCAATCACAATTTAATAAATTTTAGGAAGGAAAACTCAATTGAGGAGTCTTTCGTTGATTGCTACGTATCCCTAGAAATCCTTGTTGGTTGCCACTTGTCCTTAGAAAATCTTGCTTTATTAGAGGTAATAGATTATATATATAATATTATATATATAACTAGCTTTAGTAAACCTGTGTATTACATGGGTTGACTAAATAAAGTATTAATATACTAAAATTTATTAATAATAAAATGGTATTCTAAAATATGATATGATTGAAACTATGTATGGGAAATGACTACAAGTAATAAAAAAGTGATATCAACTTTTTAAAATTTTGTTTTTTAATTTTTTCCTAAAAAATAAACATTTTATTCTAAAACTATCCGTATAAAAATGTTATTTTTAAAAATTTTCTTACTATAACTCTCAATTTTAATTACTTTTTGTTTTAAAAAATTGAATTTTAAAATACGAATTTTAAAATATTTTGTATTTTTTAAAAAGTTTTATGCTTTAGAAAAATTTATTATTGTATAAAAAATTATTTATTTAGAAATAAATTTAATAAACAGATCTTTTTCTTAATTTATTAAATCTAAAAGAGTGTTAAATAATATTATTAGTAATTAAGGTAATTATTTAATAAGAGAGAGATACGAGAAAATTTTGGTGAGGATGATTGTGGTGTTACCACGTGTCATCTCAAGTTACTCTTTTATCTTTACCTTTATCTATAGACTTTAATAAAGCAAGGTTTTTGAAGGCACATGGCATTCTTTTAAACCATCAATTTGACACGTGACACACTCTTACACCATCTTTATTTTCAATTCCCGCTTAAAACTTGACCATACTGTAATTTATTTCAGTTTTTTAATATATTAAATTTACCATACTGATAGACATTTTACTTAAATATATTACCATACTAATATACTGATTTAAATTACAATTTAAAGCTTTCATTTACTTACCATACTGATAGACATTTTACTTAAATATATTAACATACTCACATACTGATTTAAATTATAATTTATAGCTTTTATTTAACCATTTATATTATGTCTTAAAAATTCTATTTAACCATATATTAATTCAACTTCTATGGTATTGTTTCTCTGTTTCTATATTGCTTTCTAAAATAAACTCATTTAATTTAGTGGATTTTTATTTTATGAAATTTTTGACTCACCAAAATTGGTTTTCAACTGTATAATTAATTGATTCAATTATAATATATTTATCAAATTATCAAAGTATCAAATATTTAAGGACTATATAGTATGTAATATTACTCTGATACGTGTATTAAAAGAAGCTTTCTCATTTTTAAAAAATGAGCAAATTTTTTTGTTTAATCATAAGCTTTAGTAACTCTACAGGGGTTAAATAAATAAAATCTATAGAATCTAATAAAAAATAGTTTTATTTTACCACTTGTTATTCACTTAAACAATTTTTTAACACTTGTCATTCTTTTAAACATTCTCATTTCATTTTCCCTCAAAAAGATATTATAGTAATTTAAACTAGGGGTGCTAAACGGGTCATGTTTTCGGGTTGTCGGGTCCAACTCGACCCGAACCCGAAAATTTTACCCGAACCCGAACACGACCTGAACCCGAAAATTATGCCATAAGTGTCAACCTGAACACGACATGAAAATTTACGGGTTCACACGAACACGACCCGATTGACCCAAATGTTTTATTTATTATATTTTTTTCACATATTAATACTTTAAAATTATTATTTTACAACAAAAAATACTAATTAATATAAAACAATTATATTTTAGTGATGAAATCTTATGCTATTTTCTATTTTAAATTCTAAATTTTGAAATAAAACACATAATAAACTTAATTTGTGACACAAAATATATAAAATAAAATAAAATAAATAAAAAATGGGTCGAACAGGTCAACCCGTCAACCTGTTGGGTTGAACCCGAACCTGACCTGTTTAGATAAGCTGGTTCACAGGTTCGACCCGAACCTGACCCGAACCCGTTTATAGTAAACCTACAGATTTTGTGTTAAGTTTGTGTCGTGCTTTCGGGTCGTGTCAGAAATTCATACCCCTAATTTAAACATTAAAACTAATTTCTGCCTCTTAATAAAAATCAATTTTATTAATTGATACATTTCTCTCTTTTATCTAGATTTTTTTAAAATCATGCTATGGTTTTAAAAATAATTTTTATTAAGGAAATTAAAAATCACATCTTTTTATTAAAATATAAATAATAAAAAACAAAAATTTTATATAATATAAAGTTTACTAAAACACTAAACCTTTTTTAAACAAAATTTTTAAATCCATCATTTTTTAAATAATTATAAAAAGTATGAAATTTTCTAAAAGTAGTTTTATTAAAACAACCAGAATAATTAGAAACCCGCGTTTTTAATAAAAAAAATTTTATAAACAATAATTTTTTTATAAAAAAATCTTAAAACGAATGTTTAAAAATGAAACTATTTAGATAAGTGAGTTAAAAAAATAGTATAATTGTTTTATTTCTTGAACTATTACGTATATATAATTTTAATCATATCTTATATTAAAATATCGTATTTTAACTTTTCGTGTTTATTACTAACTATAATCCGTTTAAAAAATGGTTTTCTAGCCTATCTACTTATCTATATATCTATCTATGTATAACAAAGAAAATTTAAAATAAGACTTGATACAATCGTAAGTTTATCATTCTAACTTTCTTTTTATTACTATTAATAATATTGAATACTAATAATATTACTCATACCATTTTCAAATTCAAAATTATATAATTTAATAAATTAAAGCCTTTTTTTATTAAAAACAGACTTTTAAAAAATAAAAGTTTTATAAAATTCAGAATACAACAAAGTTTTTTAAATAAATTCATTTTTCTTAAAACAAAATATTTAAAACCAACATTTTTTATAAAATAAAAGTTTAAGAAAAATATATTATTGTTTATTTACTTAAAATAGTTATTCATATGTAATTATAATCATATTTTATCTTCAAACATGATTTTATAATTCATAATTTTTATTACTAATTATTTAGTATTTTATTTATTCAATCCGTGTAATACACGAGTACTAACCTAGTACTCTAATATAAGAGTAACTTGAGATGGCACGTGGCAGCACCACAATCATTCTCACCAAAATTTTCCCGCCTCTCTCTCATATTAAATAATTACCTTAAATATTAATAATATTATTTAATACTTTTTTAGATTTAATAAATTAAGAAAGAAATCTATTCATTAATGTTATTTCTAAATAAATAAATTTTTTATAAAATAATATTTTTTTCTAAAGCATAAAACTTTTTTAAAAATAAGAGATAATTTAAAATTGATATTTTTAAAAATTCAATTTTTTAAAAACCAAAAATAATCAAATTTAGGAGTTATAATAAGAAAATTTTTAAAAATGACATTTTTATACTGTTTGTTTTAGAGAAAAATGTTTATTTTTTAAAAAAAAAAATTTAAAAACAAAATTTTAAAAAGTTGATATCATTGTTTTATTACTTATAGTCATTTATTATATGTAATTTCAGTCATATCATATTTTTGAATATCATTTTATAATTATTTATTTTTATTAAATTAATATTTTATTTATTCAAATCGTGTAATACACAGGTTTACTAAGTCTAGTTAAAGAAATAAGATAAGATGTTTCTTGAATGTTATTTTCTAAGGAATATGTTTTGGGGCAATAAATAGCTCACAACGGCAGCATTTAGCTATAGTTTGGTGCAGCTTTGTGCTATAAATTCATAAAAATGCATTACCATGACACATTCACGTGTTAACACCAAATGGATTATAAAGTCGTTAACTATTATTGAAAGTTTAAACATGTATGTTGTTATATCATTATATATACATGGAAATTATTTTTATATTTATTTATTATTAATCTGCTATTATTATCTATTCACATGTTGTATTCTATATTAGTTTTAATGTTTGTTTTGTTATTATATACCAGTGGAAATGCCAGCGCATTGCGGCGGTACGACTGTTACGTGATTTTTTGGGAATTTGATTTTAGTCCGTATTGGCTCGGTCCATTATGACATAAATTAAAAATCAAAATATAATTATTGAAAAACTTGAATAAAAGAAAACAATTACGTATATCACAAAAGTCTCTAAAACAATATACTAACAATTATATTATCCCAACAATATTAGTGAAAGCACGGGTGGTATTTATGGTCGGAAATCACTTATTACCTAGCTTTAAGGGGGGGTTCGTTTTATGAATGTACGTTAGAGTTTCATACAACGGATTATTACATATTCATTTGTTTACTTGTTTAAAAAATGTAAGATTTTATACCAAGTTTCAATCTTTTTTCCTAGTTTATTAGCCCTTCGAAAGCATTCTATCTTATAACTAACCAACCATCTCCAAAATTTGAATGAATATTTGATGGAAACATGCTTATATACTTGTCTTCATTTTTTCATATACGAGTTAACTGCAGAAATAAAAAGAACATCAATTCATGCTTTTGAAAAAAAAGACATTTGCTTATAAAATTTACTCATAGCCCGAAACAAATAGACGAACTCCAAGTTCAAACCTAACAAAACTTTTGACCTTAATGGTTTTACACTTTAGATGACAGTAAATCAGGCAGTAAATCGATTAAAACCAGATAACAAGGAAAATGAAACATTAAAATACAAAACAAAGTTAACATAATTTGAGTGTGGTTGGAACAAAGCAACATGCCACTGAAATCTTTGGAGATTTGTGGCAAATGCTATTCATGTAGAATAAGAACCGGCAATGGTGGACGGGAATGAACTGGGATGTAACCGGCGAACACTTGGAGATAAACTGAGGTGTAACTTGTAATGGTTGAGGCGTACGATAATGATGATGTTGATGATAAGAAGAGAGATAAGGGGTTGAGGGTGCAATAGGAAGACGGAAGTACAGTGGTGTGTGAGTCGATAATTCTGGAAATTGAGTGAAGAATTTGCAGCATAATTCAATATGATGATCATCGGATGCAGCTTTCGATGGTGATTTGCATAGATCGGAGAAAGTTAATGGAGAAATTGTCACCACAAATTATCATCTTGATGGTTATAGCCGGTAAGGGGAAGGGGTATGAGTGCTCAATCACAATGAATGAAAGGCGTTAAAAGTGAATGACGGTTGTGTTTAGCCACGTGTATATGCTTTACCATTGTATTATAAGCATCATGTTATATTTTATTGTAAGGGCATAAATAAAATAAAATGGTTAATTTTTTGAAATTTAAGCATGACTTTTCATATGGGTGTCTTAATCCATATGTAATATTATCATTCTATCCTCCTTTCACTTTTATTATAAAATATATAAATAAATATTAAAATTATTAAACTCACAATATGCCCCTAGAAAAATATTAGTATTATTGTTATTATAACTATGATGATATATATTAGTTATATACTTAAATATTTAAATAAAATAATACTTAATTTGAATAGTATTTAGTTACAAAAATATAATTAGTAAATATAAATTTAAATGTCAATTTATAGTATCATATATAAAATAAAATTTAATGAAGTGAATTAAGTAATATCATTTTTATTAAATAACGTATTAATAATATATATTAAATAAATGAAAGAGATAATGAAAAAAGTGTCAAGTTATATAAACTTTAATTGATAAATTTATCATATTACCCATAAAGTGTATTAAAACCTTAATAAATTCCCTATTATACCCCTCTCAAATGCCTTGCACTAATATGTATATATTGCTTCAAAACTTGTACGTTTAATAAAATTACATCTCTATCTAAAAAGATGTATTGTATAGTAGTATAAGTATTCAACCATTTCATAGCATAATGGTAAGTATACATTATAATTTCCATCATCAAATCATATAAAAGTTACGAAAAAATCCACCCTTTGTATGATGACAAAATATTTTCAACAGATTATACATCAAACTAGAAAATAATTAGACTTTACAACTAATTTAAAAAGGGGTGTGGTTAGTGGGACACACTTAAATTATAAATCAACACCTCAGATTTTTATACGGATCGTATAGGCTAATACGCGTCGTATAAGGGTCGTGTAGCCCTTACGTGTCGTATTACCTCTCTGACAGCCCCCCCTGAATTTTTCCTCGGAGTCAGTGTCAAAACTTGTTATACGTGTCATATCTATATGTGTCGTATAGGGGTTCGTATAGGGCTATGTGGGGCGTATAGCCCTCTAACAGCCCCTTTGAATTTTTCTCGTTTTCAGTGTCTTCGACCCTATACGTCACGTTTGGTTCTATACGAGGCGTATAGCGGGGTGTCGATTTATAATGTGAGATGTCTGTATATTAGGACCCTTAAAAATACATTTCAAATTTTTTGTTTCACTTTAGCTTTGACCATGTGTGACAATAATTGACTTTTTACTGTTTAGAATTGGCTTTTATTAACTTGATTTCACTTTGGTTGATAAAAATGGGTTGTTATGAGATATGATAAGTCATACATCTGTTAGGGGTTGTTTGGTAATTTCTGAATGATTAAGTGCTAAACCAATAAGAGGTATGAATCATTAAGTGCTGAACCATTAAAAGGTCTGAACCATTAAGAGCTAGTATATCGTTTAACTATTCAAAGGCAAATGTCTGACTAATTCAGATAAGAGGTCTTAACCATTCAGCATTAGTATAATGCTTAACCATTCAGAGGCATATGTCTGAACCATTCAGACATTTGCTCGTGTAACAAACAGTCTGAACCATTAAGTGTTGAAACATTCAGACATAAAAACTATTAAGAGGTTGAAACAAACAGCCCCCTTAGAGATTCATGTTAAGTCTTAAGAGCCATATGTCACAAACTAATCTGTTCAGCTCCCGTCCGGCACTTAGATCCATTCTAAGTCAACCTTCTTGATCTCAAATGGATGGTTTATGCAGCGGAACCCTTTGTAAGGGAAAGTTAGATTTGTAGTGCGCAAGTGAAAGGCTTGTGATGTGTGATTACAACACAAGTAGATTGCTTGTATTACTATGAACACAAGTACAATGCTTTGAGTTACAAAGAACTTGGGTGTGTGCGAATGAGGCACCACCTTCCTATTTATAGTAGTTACATGGATTCTAGATTGTTCTATATGTCGATGTATGTATACAATATTTTATATGTGTACTAGAAATATCTAGCACTAGATATTTCCATGGAACTATCTAGCTTCCTTCATGATCTCTCCATGTTGAACATTGTAGTGTTTTCTAGAGACTTTCAAGATCTTTTAGGGCTGCACAAGTTGCCTCTTCATAGCAGCCCTTTGAATGGCGTTTTCTAGAGTTGCGCGGGGCGTTCTAGAGTCTTTCAATGCTGCTATGTTGCTGCAGAATTGTGTGGGCTGTTCCGGAGTCTTTCGGGCAGCCTTGTATGCTTTGAAAGGGCCCCTAATCGCTGAAAAGTAAGGGGTTGTGATATGTATTTTTGGCGGGTCGTGACATTCTCCCCCACCTAAAGCCACGACGTCCTCGTCCCGTTGCCTCGATGCCCTATGAGTTGTCTTCATGAGTTGCACAATAGAGATGGTTTTGCCTTGATGCTTCGTATCCGGCGCCAAGGTAATTGTGTGCACCTGATCTCCTTTGATGATGTACATGGTGTTTATGAATGTTACTATGCAGGCTTTTGCTTTTAGGAAGAAGTCCATTCCTAGTATGATATCATAGTTGTCTAGTGGAACGACTGAGAAGTGCAACTTCCCTGTCCACGTACCGATCTTAATCTTTACGCCTCATGCTGCTCATTCTATTGGATTGGCGTTCCCTGAGACATCCTTGATCCATCCTTCTTGCGTGGTGATCCTTAAGCCAAGTCTTCGAGCTTCTTCAGGTAAGATGAAATTGTGGCTTGCTCCAGTGTCAACCAACGCTTTCACAAGCTGCCCCTTTATTTCCATGTTTACGAACCGAAGACCCTTTAATCTTGTCTTCGGGTTGTCTTTGATTGTGGTCGGGTTTGATTGGTTTGCCCTCACCAAGGGCTTGCCTTCAACTGTACTTAAAGTATTAAGTAGTTGAATTTGTATTGTTCCTAGACGAACCTCCTCTAGTTCTAATGGATCGTCATCAGATTTGATCAAGGCTGTTAGTCTAGCCGTTTTTGGACAATCCCGCGCATTGTGCAGTCCATCACAAAGAAAACATCCTTTGATTATTTGCATATCCTTTCCATATTTTGGTGGTCGTCGATTATCTTCTCTTCGATTTTGATTTTGGTTATAATTGTCGGGTCTCGCTCCCCCACCTTTTTCTTCGTTATCCTCCGTAACGGTGGGTTTTTGTGATTGCCTTTCATTATGGTCGATCAAGCTTTCAGTAACAATGATGGCTAAGGACAAGTCTCGAACATTTCTTTGTTCAAGCTCGGTTCTTGCCCATATTTGTAAGCCATCAATGAAGTATATGAGAGAGTCCTTTGGTGACAAGTCCGGAATTTCTATCACAAGGGTAGTGAAATCTTTGACGTAGTCCTTGATGCTACCCTTTTGCTTTAGATTGTGAAGCCGGATCTTTGCTTCGTGTTCAGCGTTTTCCGGATAAAATTATTTCTTGATTTCTTTTATGAAATCAGTCCAGGTTTGTATGGTGCACGTACCTTTTTCAATTTCCATGTGCTTTCGTCGCCACCATAAAGCTGCGGTCTCTTTCAAGTAAAGAGTCACCGTCTTTATCTTCTTGGCGTCATCGAGAATACCGATGGCCTCAAAGTATTGCTCCATCTCCCAAAGAAAGTCATCCACATCCCTCGCCTCTCGTTTAGCAACGAATGGTGATGGTTTGGGGATGTCTACCTTTGTAGAGGCATGGATTATGTTGTCACTTCCAGTTGCTAGTGCATGTTTGCAAATACTTAGTTCGGTTTGCAAGTCTTTGATTTCTCTCTCAAAGTTGGCTTTGAGTTGACCCAACTCTCTTGTGAATGTCTCTTCAATCTCCTTCTTTATCAAGGAGAGGGCGAGTTTGAGATCGCTTCTCATTTCATTGAAGTCATTGCCTAACGACTTAACATGTTGCAAAGAGTCGTAGGTGTGTGTTTTGAAGATATCAACTTCAGCCTTGAATTCATCGATTTCATTTTTGAATTCGGACAATGCTGTCTCGACATCTTCAACGCTTTTGTCCATGCTTGCAACCAAGTCTTTAGACATGCTTCGAGTCCTCTTGTCACCTTTACGAGTATCCTCCCGCTCACGGGTCTCGTCTCCGGCAACGCTTGCGACTACAACCTTTGCTAGTTTAGATGCCATCCCAATGAATCGACGCGGCTCTGATACCACTTGTCACGGACTGATCTGTTCAGCTCCCGTGCGACACTTAGATCCGTTCGAAGTCAGCCTTCTTGATCTCAAATGGATGGTTTATGCAGCGGAACTCTTTGTAAGGGAACGTTAGATTTGTAGTGCGCAAAGTGAAAGGCTTGTGATATGTGATTACAACACAAGTAGATTGCTTGTATTACTATGAACACAAGTACAATGCTTTGAGTTACAAAGAACTTAGGTGTGTGCAAATGAGGCACCACCATCCTATTTATAGTAGTTACATGAATTCTAGATTGTTCTATATCTCGATGTATGTATACAATATTTTATATGTGTACTAGAAATATCTAGCACTAGATATTTCCATGGAACTATCCAGCTTCCTTCATGATCTCTTCATGCTGAACATTGTAGTGTTTTCTAGAGACTTCCGAGATCTTTTGGGGCTGCACAAGTTGCCTCTTCATAGCAGCCCTTTGAACGGCGTTTTCTAGAGTTGCGCGGGGTGTTCTAGAGTCTTCCAATGCTGCCATGTTGCTGCAGAATTGTGTGGGCTGTTCCGGAGTCTTCCGGCCAGCCTTGTATGCTTTGAAAGGGCCCCTAATCGCTAAAAAGTAAGGGGTTGCGATCTGTATTTTTGGCGGGTCGTGACATATAGCTTTTAATGGTCATAATTGTCCCCGATTAAAAAAGTCATTTTAAAACGTAAGTTGCACCAAGTCTGCTTAACCATCATTAAGTGACCCTAATCTGTGATTAATAATATCACCGTAATTGACCCAACTACTTAGGGGCTATTTGGCAACATCTGATTGAATAAGTGATGAACCAGTAAGAGATCTGAACCAGTAAGAGGTCTGAACTAGTAAGAGGTCTGAACCAATAAGTGGTCTGAACCAATAAGTGTGTTTGGTTGTAAAAAGGAAAATTAATAAAATAAAACAAAATAAAAACAACACCCCTCAAACACCCCCTTCATTCACCTGCATCTTCTCCCTCACCCCACAACCCCTAAACCCTAGACCCACCACCACCCCCGCGAACCACCGTCGTGAACCACCACCGTGAACCACGTCGCGAACCACCACCGTGAGGTATGTTTGGTCATCTTCTTCCTCAACCGCCGTCGCGAACCCCCACCGTGAACCACGTCACGAACCACCACCGTGAGGTATGTTTGGTCATCTTCTTCCTCAACCGCCGTCATGAACCACCACCGTGAACCACGTCTGACTCGGGTCAGATGTGGGTTTAGATCTGACCGAATAAGGGGTTCGATCAGATCTATTCTCCGGTAAGATGCAATCAACCATACAAGGCACGTCTGACCGAGTCAGACGTGCACGTCTGACCGGGGTCGGTCAGACCAAACCGAACAGCCCCTTAGTTTACCTTAGTTAACGCTGATTTATCTTTATTTAAAATAATTCACTATTACTAATCCTCAATGTATATCAATCATTGGATGATCCGGTATAACTCATTATGAGTTATATTGGTCGACCAAACTTTAGCCTTCATTAATCAAAGTCAAACAAATTCAAATTCAGGGGCTAATGGTAAATTTTCAAATCCCACAAACCAAAATACCAATTCGACGAACAAACCAACCCAAATATTTCTAGGGTTGTAAACGATTTGTGCCTTATCCGAACTCGACCTCGTTTAACTTAAAAGAGCTCAAAATAACTTTTAAGCTAATAATTTTTAATACATGTTTGCTTATATATATTATTTAGTTATATGGTAGTCTGAGTAATATGCATAATTTTTTTAATTTGTTAAAAATTAAAAAAGATTTTATATTTTTAATCTAAAAAAAGATTTTATATTTTTAATTTATTAAAAAAACATTAATTGAATTCAGCTTTGAAAAGAATTATGTTGGCCGGGATTCGAACCCATGCCTTCAAATGGTAAGTTAATCACTTACTAGTCAACCTATGGTTTGACTTGGATACTAATGAACATATTTTTGTATTTGTTGAATTTTAAACGTATTAAGTGATATTTTGATGACTTTAACTTGGACATACTATGTATTATGTTAAACTTTTAATAGTATTATGTTAAACTTTTATTAATGCATGTATCTTTTGGGCACACTATTGGACTTGAAAGATGTGTGTTGAATTTTCTTGTTTCATCAATTAAGATGAGCGGATAGATTTCATAAGTAGACATATGTTCGTTTATCCTCTTTTCATCTTGAAATACTTCAACTTTGCAAATTGATTTTCAGTCTTTGATAATGATATAATTTTTGCAAATTTATTAATGCTTGTTTAGAATTCATTTTAAGTCTCTAATATGTTCCCTTGATTTACTTAATTTGTTTATTATTGGAGATTGAATATGTGTCCCTATTTATTTCATCTACAAATCTTTTTAGAGACTGATTACCAATCTCGAGTAATTGTACTTAGAACATGTTTAAAACTGAATTTTAGTCTTTGATATTTTTCTTAATATGATATTAACATCAAATATTTACATACTATAATTCAATTGTTAATCCTTTTCTTACACAAAAGGTATTTAAAATGAAGAGTTAATTACAAGAAAGGTCCTTGTGGTTAGGTCTGTTTTCACTTTCGGTCCACAGGTTTGATAAACTACATGGTCGGTCCGATGGTTTGTCAAAACATAACACAAAAGGTCCCTGTCATGGATGGAGAGTAAACTTTTCCGTTAACTTCGTGTAAAATGACCAAATTACCCCTTAGTATTAAAATAATTGACTGAATTAAATTAGAAAATAATATTAAGAGTAGGACCCACCCCACCATCTTCTTCTTCCCCATTTTTTTTTCTAACCTTCTAACCAAATTAGAAATGTTGCAGTGTACCACCAGCACCACCAGTCCACAACCGCCACCGACAACCCACCACCGCGAATCACCGTCGCCATTCACCTCCCATTGCCGCAGACAACTCACCACCCCACCACCGCAGATCACAACCTCCGCTCACCGCTTGTCATCCCAGACTACATACCACCACTTAATTTTTTTCTTTTACCTATTACCATCACAGAATCTCCCTCTCACTACCACTACCTCTCTCCCACCACCGGTCGCTACCTCCTTCCTACCATAGAAGCTCAAACCTAATTTAACCCTGATTCCTAAGATAGATTCCCTTGGACAAGTGATTGATTTGATTGAAAATGAGGCGACGGTGAGTTGCAACATTAGAGATGACGCATGGTGGTGGTAGGTGTGGTGTTGGAGGCGTCGAGTGGCGGTGGTAGATGCGGTATTAGAGGCGTCGAGTGGCGGTGATGGATGCGGTGTTGGAGGCGATGAGTACGATGATGGGTTGCGGTGTTGGAGGAGACAAGCGGTGTGCTAGGGTTGCGGTGGTAGAAGAGATGAGTGGCAGGTTGGGTTGCGATGCTGGAAGAAACGAATGATGGTGTGTTGTACCGTGGTCGTGGTGTGGTAGACTGGTGGTCGACGATGGGTGAAGAAAAGGGGTGATTGCGCACTGGTGTGGTGGACTGGTGGTGGTTATGCAAACGGAGGTGGTGGTGAGGGGGAGGGGGAGAAGATGATGAAGTGGAGGGGGAGGCTGTGGTGTTTTGCGATGGTGAAGGGCGATGGTGGGCGGTAGCGGGCGACAGTGATGACCTGAAATGTGGTTATTTTTAGTGGGGTAGATGGGGTTGGGGTGGGGCCACTATTTTAATATATTGTGTATTTATATAAATACATTTACTTTATTTTATTCTTTATATATGTAAAGGGTATAATAATCATTATCAAAAAGTTAACGAAAAAAGTTAACCCCCATCCATATCAGGGACCTTTTGTGTTACGTTTTGACAAACTCTTAGACCGACCTTGTAGTTTTTCAAACCTGGGGACCGAAAGTGAAAACAGACCTAATCACAGGGACCTTTCATGTTATTAACTCTAAAATGAAACATCAGTACCTTATTTGGTATGCTTTAGGAATATTAAGAACAACTTTTAAAAATTTCGCCTCCGGAGATGCCGCCTCCTGGTTGTTGTTTTCTTGTTGGTGCATGTCTTGCCTTCCCGATTTCTATTTTATTTGGGCGTCTCTGCCCCTCCATGTTGTACCGGCGGTGGCTCACCGCCGTCTTGAGCTTGATGGTGGTGTACCATAGTGGCGGTAGCTATGTTGGTGATAGTTATCTGGTCGGTTTGGCCAATATCTATAACGATGAGGTTTGTCTCATATGAGACTAATTCTGGTTGTGTATACAGTGATGTCGATGACGACAGGCCGTTGCTAATTCGAGACAATATGTTTAGGTATGCTATTTCAATGTTTTGCAGTCGTGGCTATGATTGGAGTACAAAACCAGTGTTGGTTGCCATGGCTTGGCGATTGTTAACGGCATGCAACCACAACCAAAGAACGGTCTGAGCACAATTGGTACTAGATTATTATTAATATAAGTTGTTTGTTATCTCAATGTAAAAGTTATAATGTATGAAATATAAAGTTTTTCTTTCATATATTGTTGAACTCGTCCCAATGACGTATTCGAAATTTTCTAGAACGTTATATTTTAAAAGTTATAAGAGACAAATGAGTTAAGCAGCTAGATTATTTATAATAATAAAATAATAAAATAATATTATATGAAATTTGAGGATGCATGATACGTGTAATGTATGTATTAATATACATCAATTCAACTGAACCGTGTTATGTGCATGTAATTGGATCATCTTTAATAACTTCCTTTACATTCAAATTGGTTCTCAAACTCAATATATGCACGCTATACGATTTTGGTTGGTGATCGTATATTTTAAAAACCTTTTATACCCTCATTTAAGTTTCTTGTCTTTTAAGTTTAAATTATTAATTATTAATTGTATGATTTAATATATTATTAAGAGTAGGATTTAGGGTCATGACCAGGTTAGGTGTTGGGTAGTCTAACTTGATTAGACATGAACTGATCAACCATGCTTATACAATGTAAATGTTAACCAAAATCAATCATGATTATTACCAGGTAGTACTTTGTTACCTAACCATTAGCTAAGACTTGCTTCAATTCTAATTAGAAACGCAACTCCGAAACAATTTATCTGTCTCAGTAACACTTAAAGACTAAGGTGAGTTATCATTACTGTTTTTTAAACTGTGATAATATACTCATTTCTGTCTATACTGTAATAATTATAATGTTTACAAGTATGCACAGGTCGGTAGGGGTATACAGGATCCTGATATATATTTAATTGGGTGTGTCAAACTGGCTGAAAAGAGGATAGGGTTCCTCGTATGCATCAGCCACACACTCAGTATACATTTGACGGCCAGGAGGGTCTGACAAATCTGCTACCGGTGGTTGTGGTAAAACCAGGGAAGGCACTGTGCCTATGGACCCAAATATCACAATCAATATTGTATGCATGTCAAAATTAATTTTATAAATTGTATAGCTTGCGCTCACCGGCATTAGCTGACGTTTTTTTAAGTATATGTATCACAGTCAACCCCTAAAGAATGTTTAAAAGCTGCTCAAAGATAAAAAATCTAGAATATCAAAAAGTTTTATTTTAGTTTGTTTCTAAATACTGTTGTAAAATAGTAGTGTAACAAGTTGATGACAATATAGTTTGTAATAATACATATGTTTGCTTCCGATATAAGTTGTATTGATTGTGAACGCCCGCCCGGGTAACGGGTGGGGTGTCATACGAGGTATGTTTGACGATGATTGTATTCGAAAAAAAATCCGTTACAGCGACGTGGCAGCTCGATGTGGTCTGCAACCGTAATTGGATTTCGAATTTGAGCCAATTGTTTTGTTTGTGATAACGGTTGTGATGGATTATCTGAGCCATGGGTAATAGTATGTCCATCACACGCGCAACGCCACGTGTATGGATTTAACTAGTTAAAAATTAAATTTATATAATATTAATTATCAACTTGATTAGTGCATTAAGGTTGTACATTACGCATCAACGATTGTATCTTATATAAAACTATATGGTTGGCAACTATAATGACACGTGATGATTGGGTCGCTTGCCAACTATTTATTAGTATTCTTTTTTTTTTCTTTTTTAAAACTTTTGATATGCATTTTGGGTTCTATGCATTAGTGAATTGTACTTATGATTTGTCTTTTTTTTAATCTTTAACTTTTTTTTTGTCTTTTAACTCAATACTTTTATATCTTTACAATTTAGCCCCAATATTTTTTTTTACTTTTAACTTTGGTCTCTATATTTTCATATTTATAAATTTTTTATTTTACATTTCGGTCTAAATTTTGCAAGTTAAAATGCTGCAGTGTGCGTGTTTGGTTCAATATTTTTATGCTTATCTTTTCCTCGTTTAACGGCTCTGTCGCAACGGCTGGTCCTAGATCAACTTACTTATTGTTTTATGTGTTTTACATTTCGCCTGCATGGTTCAACGTTTTAACGTCTCATTTTCTTGCATGTTAATGCGAGATTTTTTTGGTGTTGGTTGTCACTTGTGATGGTGTGCCACTGATGATACTTGGCACGTTTTATGCCCCCCGCTGCAACGCAAAAGACTTAATACTAGTTTACTCCAAGTTATAAAATTATAACATTTAGTTTTACACAAATTATAAAACGAGAATTTCTCAAGAAAAAAATACTTTCACTAAATGCCATCTATTTAGAAACTTGTTATAGTTTTTAATAATTAGGATAACCCCCATCCAATTGAGATGATAAGGACACATGGGTTGCACATGATGGACAAAAATATCCTTTTAGCTGAAGAGCACCATGGCAAGTCATAATCAAATTGATAATATTTAAAAAAAAACTAAATGCAAGAATAATAGGTTTTTGAAGTTGAATGCAACTGTTTGACTAATACATAAAAAATAATCAAATTCCATACCAAATATAATCTTGTTTTTGAACAATCATTTTATTCAAACAAAACAACCACCGGCAAGATGTTAGGACTGGAAAAAACATCACATCGGAAATTAAGGAGAAACTATACCATTTATGCCAAACTAGATAACTAATTTTAGCCTTATATTTCATCCAAGCAAATGAGTGGAACATAACATTATCAACAAACATATGCATCGATTGAGACCAAGAAGGCCTTCCAAATAAGAAAACCAAGAACACTCTTTTCTTTTGTTTTATGGGAACATCCAAAGTAACGAGGGCGCATATCTTGAATAGAGTCTCTATTGATTGGGACTTTACAACACCAAGTCACCATCTTAGACTACACCCAGTCTGCAAAAGGACAGTGAATAAGAATATGATTCGTGAACTCATGCCTCATGCCCCTACTATAGCGGTTGCAATCCAACTAGAAAAAAGACACTTCTCTAGCTGTAGGGAGATCTTAATGGGATTCCATCAGGGTAATAATTTTCACAAGTTAACTCCCAAGTTTAATGCAACATATGTTCTTAATGCAAGAATTATCGATGCAACACAGATTATATCAATTCAGAAATCATAAATGAAAAAATGATTATACATGATTATCAATGCAAGACATAATATTGATGCAAGAATCAACCATAAACATGCTTATCGAGAGGTTACCGTAAATTGCTTCAACTTCTAGTTAATCGTGAACTTCCTGAATGAAGTACTGATTTAGGATGGTGAGAGGGTTTTAGGTAAATATGGATAAATCGTACGGAAGAATGAAGGTTCATGACATGCGATGATGATCTTTAGGTAAGAGAACTTTATAACCCATCATGTACAACCCATGCGTCCTTATTTAATGTCTTAAATGATGAATATTATTCCAAATATAAAAACACTAACAAGTTTTCAAATAAAAACCACCAAATGAAATATTTTTTTTTAAGTTCTAACTAGTAATAAGCCCCCTGCATTGCGGCTGGAGGCGTAAAATCATGTCAAGTAGCACCAATGTCTCACCATCATTAGTGATCACCAACATCGAAAAAACTCATATTAAAAACATAAAAACAAATAAAATAAAACCAAACGAAAGGTAAACGTATTAACGTTGAACCAAACACGTGACATGTAAAACATTAAAAACAATAATTAAGTCGATCTAGGACCGCATGTTGCGAAGGGGATGTTAAGCTGAAAAAAATAAACATAACAACTTTGAGCACACATCCATGCTATGACGTGTTAACTTTCAAAATTTAGATCGCAATTCGAAAATTTTGTAAAATATAAAAAGTATATGAGATTAAAGTTGAAATTGAAAAATTATAAAGATTAGATTGTGAAAAATTTAAAAAGTTATTGGGTTAAAAACAAAAAATAAAAAGACAAAAAAAAAATATGTATAACTTTTTGTGCACGTATCTTGATAATTTGTATTATTTAAATTTCATAATTTATTAGAATAATAATAATTATAGAAAGAGCCGGAAAATTTGGCTGCTCCTCCTCACGTTCTCTCTCTTCCTCTCTCCCCAATTCTTCGAATAAATTCCTTCGTTTGTCTGTAAATTCATCAAAAGCAACCATAAACCCACCTTTTATCTGATTTTCTTCATTGTCTTTAACCAGGTAAACGCTTGATTCATTCAGTTTCACCAAATATTTTCAGTGTTTTAGTTGTTTATTCGATCACAGTAATCTGCAATGATTAAATCCTTTTTTTTGTCTTCATTTTCCCCTTTTCAAACCCTTGTGATCTCACAATTCGGTACATCTGCCTTCATGCATATGATATTGATTACTTATATGAGTTTGATCTGATTACTGATAATTAGGGCATTTGTTAGAATTTGAGATCTGTTACACTAAGCTCGTGCCTACAGATCTCTTTTTTACTTGTGTTGACGTGAATGTTATATATTACAGGAAGATTAGAGGCATGATGTGGGCTGTCGTTAGGCGGAAAGCTGCTTCTGCAGGCTTCTCTAATCTCGTGACTTATGTATGTATGCTACATGGTTTCATTGAATTCTTAATGTTGGGTGTGTATCAATTTTGATGTTTCTTCTTGTTCTTGAAAAATTGTTCATTTATTCTCATATGCATGTTTATATATTGGGCTACCTAACCTATATAACTAAACCAAAGCATCTTGACAAAGGTTGTGAATTTGAGAAGAGAGAATCTGTAAACACTATAAGCAGGGTCAACATGTGTGACTTTGTATGATTGTGAGATGACTTTGATTAACCAAACTTAGATCTATCTGCTACTTGACCCATGCAGACATTGGTTGTTGATGACACTCTATTGAAAAAGTTTCTACTTTTCGTATGATGTTATGTGTATAGTTCTATAGAGGATAGTGGAGAACTATATCGTGTTTTAGTGTAAAGTTTCAACTTTACATGCAATGCTATGAGCTCACATCCATGATCATCAATTGATTTAGCTTCTGGACAAGTTAGTTATAAGTTTGTCACCATTAGAGAGTGTAGAGTATGCCCATCTACATTATGACATTCTGGTTTTTGTGCACAGTTGTTGAATAGAATGTTTTGAAATGAAACTACGTAGCAAAGCATGAGTACAGACATACACATAAACATACATACACCCACGCATGTACACGTACATGTACATATACACAGACATACATGCATACATACATATACATATAGATTCATCTGCATGTATAACTTGTCTGAGTTGTTTCTACTTCTAGGGCACAAAACGATATTTGGGGATGGTTCGGCCTGCATTGACAGGATCTATGACACAAAGTTATGTCGATGCAATCTTGAGACCTGAGGTTGTGGACTATCTTGTTTTAATATGCTCTTGTGTTTATGATTATTCACACGTACATTTTTTTTGACAATCTGTCATAATTAATATAAGACTCCCATCCACTTTTCTATTTAATGTTCGTTTTGGACACTCTTATCTTATAATAGTAAGAAGTGAACGAGCTTTCAGTTGAAGTTCATGAAGAACTTTGTTATGAAGGCTTATGTTCTCAATCCTTTGAGGGTGGTGAAATGGGCTGGCTGGTGGGTTGGGTAATAGGTCACAAAAGGGGTAAATTTTTAGCCTAACTCAGGTTGGGTTGTCTAGAAACGTTTTTTGTCCAATTTTCTGTTTTAAATGATTATTGAGAAGTAAGAGTGAAACACTTATATTATCCCAATAATAATTTAGTTCTTTGATATGATTTAAGAGGTTTATGCATTAAAAAACTTATATTATCCCCATGATAATCTTTCAACCTGTTTATCCAATTTCCTTTTAAGCTAAATCTATATTTTACCTGTTTGACCTGTTTGCTAAATAACATATGCTTTTGTTATTTCCTATTGAATATCTTATAATATGTCATTTGAGGTAAAGTGCCCCTATCCGTTTTTGCATAATGACGTCTTATGGTGTTGTTATAGGAACCAACTGTCGGAAGAAATCCTAAATTATCACGTCAAATCCATCAAGGTAATTTTTATTCCAACCTAGAGTGTCTTTTCACACTTTTAACTATCTTGAATAAATTAATTTTTTTACTTCACTAACATTTAAATTGAATGATTATAGGTGTTCCCGTTTCTTCGATGCCTATAAGGTTAGTATAATCTCTTACCCTTTCTCTTTCTCTTTGCTCTTTGTGTTTATACTCTCTCTTCAAACTGTCCCATAATTACACATACATTAGATGCGTACAAAGATACATATAGAGGTATACATACATACATGCGCACACACACAAGCACACACACGTGTACACATGCACACACACGTGTACACATGCACATAGGTACCTAGAAAAATAATTTGAATTATAAAAAAGTAAAACAAATTACATCAAGTTACATTACATCTTTTTTTGGGTTGCAACATATTTAGATGACTATTAGTCTATTACTTATGAATCATAATTTGAAGGGTCTATTTATCAAAATTTTATACAATTTATTTCAACATTTGCATCAAAACTCGTTAGTTTACCATCTCAAATGAAGTACTTTATCATTAATTTACATTGGCAATTCAAGTTAACAAGATAGATAGATAAAATATAACATAAGCATACCCCTAAATTAAGATAATATAACCTTTTTCTACCAAAACTTTTCCATGTTACAGGAATGTTGTATCATCACTTAAAACAGATTTTTCAACCCAGATGTGGAGTCGATCTTTTTCATCGGATACTGGTATGCGTTTCTTATATCTATTATTTCATTATATTATGAGTTAATTACATAAATAGTCTCTGTGGTTTATTCAAAATAACAGGTTTGGGTACTAAGCAAAAAAAGT
Organism: Flaveria sonorensis; assembly: GCA_025506505.1. Lineage (NCBI taxonomy): Eukaryota > Viridiplantae > Streptophyta > Magnoliopsida > Asterales > Asteraceae > Flaveria > Flaveria sonorensis. The sequence continues at coordinate 14,357,482 of CM046429.1, forward strand.
AACAAGTTGGGGTATTATGTTTTCAATTTTGTAACAAGATTGGGTATTAAGACTAACAGTAACTTTTCTGTTAAATTTAGTTAAAATGACCAAAATACCCTTTGAGGGACTATTTTTGTAAATTTATCTCTTTTTAATTCAGGGACCATTTGTGTAATTAATATAACCAACCTGAACCCATCCTCCCACTATCGTAGCCCTTTTCAGGCCACCACCACCGTTAAATCCACCATCGCCGCTGCCCAACACCATTCATCCACCACCGTTGCCGCCTATCACCATTCATCCACCACTATCGCCGCCCATCACCATTCAATCCACCACGGTCGCCCACCACTGCCCTTCTTTCCACCACAGACACCCAAGACTATTCAATCCACCACCGCCACCCACCACCGCCACCCACCACCATCTTCAATCCAGCACTGCAGCCCACCACCATTATTCAATCCACCACCGCAGTCCGCAGCACACCGTCACCGCTGTCCATTCCCATTTCATACCACCAACACCATTCAAACCACCACCATCGCCCTAAAATCGTCACCGAAAACCGTAAAATCATCAAAGGGGCAAATATTAACCACCATCACCACCATCTCCGATTGCTAGGTCGATATCGTCGTCATCTTCATTAACGATTGAACATCGTTTAGGAAGAAGGTAGAGATGGTTCAATGGCTAGTAATGGTGGGGGGGAAGGTTGAACAGCGATATCAGACCAATACCCCAAATTAATCCACCACCGCCGCCCCCCGCAATCATTGTCGCCCACCATCGCCGCCACCCACCATCGCCGCCACCCACAATCGCTGCCACCCACCGTATCCCTCACATCATCCTCACCACCACCATCGTCTTCAACCCCAAAGCTTCTAAAACTCAAATTGGGGATTCTTGATTTTAGGGCTTGTAGATAGAGCTTTGAACCAAAGATCAAACCCAACAACACTGGTGGTTCGATGGAGATGAATCGAGGATGGATGGTTCAATGTGGTGATGATGCGATGATGGTGAGATGTTGGTGATGACTATGAAGAGGTGTCGATGGTGCTGTTGTTGTTTCACTAACGACCTGAAGACGATGGTGGTGGTGAAGACGATGTGACGGTCTGGTGGCCGGCGGCGGTGGCCGACATGGTTCTGGAAATAAAGGGTAGCTCAATATATACATACACACACATATACATATATATATGTGTGTGTATGTATTTAATTACCCAAACAATCCCTTTTTTATATTAAATGACACAAACAGTCCCTTTAAGTTACATTTGTGGTCCTTGTAAAGCGAAAAGACAAAAATGCCCGTAGATTTAACATAAAAACTAACGTCTGTTAGTCTTAATACCTTAACTCGTTACAAAATTAAAAACACAATACCCTAACCTGTTATAAAAAACCCTTAATACCCAAACATGTTATTTTGAATAAACCACATGGACTATTTATGTAATTAACTCTTATATTATAGAAGCAGGAGGCTCATTATTAGAGTTGGCAATTTTAATTCATTTGATTATGAATGGATTGGTTTGGATTATGTTTCCCTCTATGGATTAAGTAGGCCAAATAAAAGAAGTTACTAAGTAAAGGAAATGGACTGGAAATGTCAAAATTCACCAAACTATTTTTTAGTGCATACAACCTCTTATACCGCTTTAAGCAAAAAAGTAGATTCATATTGTAATGTTGTAATGGTATATAATAGTCTCTGTAATTATAGCTAACACACTAATTGTTTTATAGCTAACAAAGTGAATAAGTGTATTGGCCAACCGAACCCATACATAAATTACCCAGTATCAAATCCCTATGACCTGTGCACATTTTGACTTCTGCTCACTAACTATGATACTGTATTATGATTTGAAGGTGATTTGGTTGATGCTGTTGTCCCTTTTATGGGTGAATCCATTAGTGATGGCACTTTGGCAGCCTTTTTAAAGAGTATGTTTAATTACCGATTTCTTTTGCTTTTTTCACTGGCATTATCAGTTTTTTTTTAACAATCTCATTGACTTGTAACAGAACCTGGTGACCGTGTTGAGGTTGATGAGCCAATTGCCCAAATTGAAACTGATAAGGTACTAATTGGTATCTGCATCATTAGTATATATTACTGTTAGACCTAAACAATGTTCTTAATGTTGTAGGTGACAATTGATGTTGCTAGTCCTGAAGCCGGTGTTATCCAAGAGGTAAATTGTAACCTTAGGACATGATGCAGAAAAATGGGCACGTTGGGGTGGGTTGGGTCTTGGGATGTGCCAAAGTTGAAATTTGGTATGGGTCGAAAGTGGAAACAGTCAGATTAGGTTAGGTTGTCCAAAAAAACTTTTCTTCTAGTTTTCTTATATAGATCTTTAATGATTTAATGATCAATTTGTCTGTTAAATATGATCAAATAGTTACTAATACAATAATAATCTAAACTTTTGAACAAGGCGATTTAATAGAGCTTGTACATTTTAAATTCCAGTCTGGGTGACTTTCGGACCTGTTTCTTTTGTAGCTATTATAATGTTTATTTTTCCCATTTGATCTCTTAGAGATAAATCAACCTGAATTGACCCATTCGTAAGTAAATGAACGTACCTTAAATTTTTTATATTGAGATTGATAGAATTTCGCATATCTAACACTTCCTCATTTATGATTTTTTTTTTCTTTTTCTTTCAGTTTGTAGCAAAGGAAGGTGATACTGTGGAGCCAGGAACAAAGGTTGCAATTATATCAAAATCAGTTGAAGGTGTGACAACTCATGTGGAACCATCCGAGCCGCCTGCTCAGGATTCAGCTGCAAAAGTGGAGAAACCATCACCACCACCGCCACCATCAGCACCACAGCCTAAACCTGAAATCCAACCACCACAAGCTGCACCTGTACAATCATCTCCTAAACCTTCTGCTACAGAACCTCAATTGCCTCCAAAGGATAGGGAAAGAAGAGTAAGCATCTCATTTATGTTCCTTTTTCTAAGCATCAAATTTCTCTTCTTTTTTACTTTCGAAATGGTCAAAAACTCAAAACATACACACACTGATAGCAGCAGCACGTGGCTTAAACTTGGTTATTACCTATTGAGCCAAATGCGTTTGGTAATGTATATTTATCTAAATAAACAGTCTTAAGAGAAGTGTGCATCATGTTCACTATCAGAGTCCTTTGATGTGTGCTTATATAAGACGTGCTGTCGTGTTGTATGCAAACACTGTTGGATGCACTTCTGCCGTTTGAGATGTAATAATCAAATAATCTGTTGGTTTCAGTGTTTGATTAACTAATTGAGAATATGACCAATAAAGACGTGTATATATAACTAATAGAAAATATATCCCCTATGCACTTTAATAGTATGCTTTTTTATGAAATATTTTTGTTTAATTTATGGAAATATTTGTCATCTATAATTCCAAAACTCTCTTCTTAACAAACTAATTGAAAATGAAAAAGGTAAGTAATCTTAGTTTTCCCTTGGATAATCAGTCTTTTGTTGCTGCTGTTATGAAACTGTTTATTAAAAACTGATTATTTGATAAAAAAAATTGAATTAAAATCACTTTACCTGATTAATAAAAAGCTAATTCTTGTGATTTCAATTCCCAATTACCATATAACATCCCACCCCCTCACATATTGCAAATGACTGGGACTTGTTGAATATGGAACTTGATTTGGTTTGTAAATCAGACTACCAAAACACATTTACTTAAAAATAGTTTGTAAGTTACCATAGGTACCAATGACAAGGCTCAGGAAGCGTGTTGCCACACGATTGAAAGATTCTCAAAATACTTTTGCATTGTTGACTACGTTTAATGAAGTCGATATGTAAGTTAAGATGCCTTTCTAATCAGTTAAACCGTTTAATAACTGAATTCTTTATGCAATTCACGCTCAATGGGTTTCATACATGTAGGACAAATTTGATGAAGCTTCGATCTGAATATAAAGAAGCTTTCTTTGAGAAGCATGGAGTGAAGTTGGGTCTCATGTCTGGATTTGTGAAAGTAAGTTGTATCTGTTTGCTATAAACCGAGTGTTTAATGCTATTATTTTAATCAAAACTCGGTTTGTTTATGGTTTTATATGTTCCAGGCTGCTGTTAGCGGGCTTCAGAATCAACCAATAATCAATGCTGTCATCGATGGAGATGACATCATATATAGAGATTATATTGATATCAGCATTGCAGTCGGTACTCCTAAGGTATGTTTCCGCTTATATCATTTCACCATTTTTCTTTCTTTGCTTAACGTTTTATATATTTACCTGTGTATCCTTGAAGGGTCTTGTGGTTCCAGTGATCCGTGATGCTGAAAAAATGAATTTTGCTGAAATCGAGAAAACAATCAACACACTTGCTAAAAAGGCCAACAATGGCTCCCTATCAATTGATGAAATGGCAGGTGGTTCATTCACTATCTCCAATGGGGGCGTTTATGGAAGCCTTTTAAGTACTCCCATCATTAACCCGCCACAGGTACAATATTAAGTTAAATGTCTAAATATCCTTTTCTTGATTAAAGGGCGAAGTAGAGCAAGTTTGTTTGCTGAGGGGTGTAAATGCGCTGAGTGGAGCTTGAGATCTAGGTTTTGACTTAATAAAGCATGAGCTTGAGCTGTCATTTCTAGCTATGTCTAAAGCTTGAGCCTGGCTCTTGAGTAAATTTCCAAGCTCGGCTTGGTTTTGTTTTTAATTTATTATTTTATTTGAAGCTTGGGCTCAAGCTCATAATTAAATGAGATCCAATCTAGGCTCAAGCTCCGGCTCGAGCTTATTTAAGCTTGACTTGATTTTTAGCTTTTTGTGAGCCGATCTCTAGCAGCTTGTTTACACCCTAACTTCGACATAGCATTAAGAAAGCAAAATTGATTGTAATCTATAAATGATCTTTTATGTTTCTTTATTTTTGTAGTCTGCTATTCTGGGTATGCACTCAATAGTGAACAAACCAATGGTAGTTGGGGGTGAAATCACACCTAGGCCTATGATGTACGTGGCGTTAACCTATGACCACAGGTTGATTGATGGTAGAGAGGCCGTGTTTTTCTTGAGGCGTATCAAGGATGTCGTTGAAGACCCAAGAAGATTGCTACTTGATATCTAAAGAAACACATGAACAAACAACACTAATGTGTTTCAATTTCCTTTTTGCAAAAAAAACAGAATAAAAAACCGTATGGCGGTAGGCCATTGAGTCACTTTGAGGATACAGTTGATCGAATGTTTGTCATTCATGTGCATTTGAAGCTTGGTGCTCTAGTTTTATGCGAAGATGATGCTCTTTTATTTACAAAGAGATAACATGGACTATACAATGGGTTTTTTTCAGTTTGTGGTCAATCTTTTGACATAAGCTGGCTTATCAAATGTCAAAATTGATATTGGTTAACAAAAGAGGATTTTTTTAGAAAATATTTGATTGAACCGTTAACTATAGTTTTAAAATTTGGCAGGCGGCTAAACTGTTTGGGTTGGTTGGATCAGCTAGACTAGCCAAAGAGAATGGTTTGATGTTTGATGCTTTGAACTGTTTACTTTCTTAAATTATTAGTATGTACTGGTTTTTTTTAAAAGTCTAATAAATTGTTTTTATTTATCGAAGTGACCTGTATTCAGTTCCTACAGTTTTTAGTTTTATATTTCTTTTACGAGTGTAGATTTTGAACAAATGAAGGTGGAGGATATGTTAAACGTTAAGTTAAGTTTGGTTTTACTTATTAAGGTGATATAAATATAATAATTTAATATAATAAAACTTTTGAATTGAAATTAAAATAATTTATGAATCTTAAAGCTAAGTTGATATTTTAAATTTTTTAAAAGAAAATTGTTATTTTTGTCAGTAAAATAAAAATTATCCCTTTGAACCCTCAACCTCTGCTATGGAGGTGTAAGATACAATCAGTTGATCGCTTTTAAACTAGTAGCTAAATGTTAGTTAAGCGCACATAGACAACACTTCGCATTCAGCGAAAACAAATTAAAAAAAGAAGCTTAGATTGAAGTTAAAATCATTTAAAAAAAGCCATAGAATCAAACCCAATCGTATATGCATATCCACAACTCATTCAATCAAAATGTACGAGTTGTTTGATAATCTTGTATTGAGTAATTAAAAAACTTAACAAAAAAAAATACATCTGAATCATTTAGCATTTTTTTAAAACTTCATTATTAATGAACTTCGTAAACTATTAACAGCTAACATTTAATTGAAATAAACACACTCGAAAGTAAATGAAATTATAAGTTTGTTTTGTATGCAAAGTGTTAACAAACTATTAGCACACAATACAAATATCTATAATCTATAATAATAATAATAATGTATTTCTTGTTTATCTCGAAATGAAAATGATAATAACTTGCAATGGATTAAGGTGCCACGTATGATGAGAGTGACGACCCCATGCGAGAACTGAAGAAAAGATCCTATCGACCAATTTTATTTGCAGACAGATGATCCTCAACCATTCATAATATTCATTCATGGCCCCAGCTATTACTCTTGTAGATTCTTTCTTCATTCTCTAATTACATATCTCATTTATCATCTGTGGCTCTGTATCATCATCTTCTTCTAAATAACTCTTTCTATCACTCACTAATTTTCATCCAATATTTTCATTTGGTGAGTATCAAACCCTAAGACTAACCTTCTCTTTGTAACTTAATAAATTATATATGTATATATATGTGATCGAACGTGATCCGATCAGTTGTCTTTTTTATTTTGATGTTTGGATGATTGATATGCTATAAGTTTGATTCAGATTGGAGTTGATATGTTTCATACCTGTTTATTGTACATAATTTTGTTTTGATTCGTACTTTTGTCATATTTTGTGTTGCAGATTAGCTTATGTCCACTTATTAGGTGAGTAATGATTCTTGTATTCGTTTAATTTATTTGGTTAAGTTTTTGGCATTTGAATCGAATCGAATCGGATAGTTTGTTTGATGCTCTTTTTTTATGAATTAGGGTTTAGGTTTGTTGAATCTTAATCTAATGATTGATAATCTGATAGCTAACCATCAATTGTTGTCCCCTTTGTTTTTTAAGGTTGATATTTGAATTAAGCCTTGAAATTTCATCCAAATGTCTATGAACATACACTAATTGGGGGAACTCTTTAATTACTCCTTATCTTTGATCCATAGTGTGCTTAGATTAAAAGGTTATTTGAATTTCTGTTGCATAATTGCATATGCATTGCGGTTAATTTTGAACCTGAGCTTTGAACTTTTGAAGGTAGTATTGTATGATGGTTAAACCATGGTGATGACGCAAAATCCAGGAGCTATCAACAAGTTGTGCACAATTTCAGATACTTGTCCTAGGGTCGAGCTCGTAACTCCTTGTAAAGTTACAAATGTTTGTGTAAATTCTTGTGTGGTGGCAAAAGGATGTTGCGGTAATGGATTTCAGAGCTCGCCTTTCTCCTGGAAAGGCTTTACTCGTGACAAAGTTCATCAACCGTCACACCAAACATCTAAGAGATTGCTAGTAAGAAACCAGCGGGCTGATTGGGTTGGGTAACGGGTCAAAACGTGTGCCTTTATGTGTGAGTTGATCTGGTCATTCAGGCGGTATCCCTTTTCTTATTATTCATGTTTTGTAAATATGATAAAAAAATCTGTATATTAACATGAAACTGTAATTTCTTTTAAATTAAACAATTTAGAATATGTGGTAAGCATTTGAATACATATCAGACAACTTTTGGCTGTCTAACATGGATGACCTGATTATTCTTAGGTAATTTTTATATTGTACCTTTTTCAGCCCGTTATAAAAAATTCAACTTGAATCAACCTGTTTTATGTATAAATGATTTGAAATGGTCACATATACTTTATTTTGACAAAAAATGGTTACTGTAATTGTCCTAGTGTCAACAACAAGACTCGGTTTCTTCAGATGATGATGAGTACCGATCATCCCGAAACATAGCAATCAGCTTATTTAAGAGATATCGAAATTTCATTCACAAAGGCGGAGGTGACAATTTAAAAGTAATGTCGATTGATCTTTAATCAAGTGTGAACTCAGTCGATTGATTTATGTCACTAACTTGTGTCTAATGATACTTGATTAGGAATTCATTAGTGCGGGGGTAAACGCATACGCCTTGGGGTGTACTGATGAAGGCTTACGAAAAGAACTTACAAATATGAAAGAATCCAGCATTGAAATAGAAGAAATGCAAACTTATGGTGGAGGTACTAGTCTAAAATCCAAGATTTGTTATGAGGAGGTAAGGTTTGGGATCATTTTCTACTAGAGTCTGGTTGACCTGCAAACACTTTTGTCCATATTTCAATTTGTTTTTATTAAATAACCATTTTGTGCTATAGGTGAATGAGTGTATATTGTGGTTGAGTATCATCTTTATAACAATATTGTGTACTCCTCAACCTACCATAGTTCGGTGGTCTCCAACGCCTCCGGTTTCAGATGAGATCAAGCTTCAATGGAAAGGGTTTTGTGCTATCATAGCAAATGCTTATTACTTAAGAGGAATGGCATGGTGAGAAAGCTTCTTTAAACTTTTTGTTGATGTTAAAATGGTTCTCAAAACTAGTATTCTATTACATTAATAATTATAAGCTGCAAAATATAACCAGTTTTTATTTTTTATTTTTGTTTAAGGCTTCCAGTGAAAACGCTTCAGCTGGAGCAAATGGCAGTGGTGGGGCAGTCAGAAGAGCCTTCAGTTGTTGCTAGCCGAATGAGATTAGTTTTTAGCACGCTTGAGGTTAGAATTCAACCCTTTGTACAAGTCTTAACACAAAACTAGACAGTCAAAGATCCTATATTTCATCATCAGAAGTGTCAAAATGGGTAGGCTGGGTATCATGTGAAAACGGGTCGTTTAAAAAACATGTAACTCTTTGTGTGGGTCAATGGTAGGATTGACTTGAGCCAAACACTTTGTTTCTCAAGTTTTTGAAATTTGTTTAATAATCATTGTGCAAATATGATCACAAAAGCAACATCACTTTAATAATGATCTAAGTTTTTAGATAAACTATTTCTAGACTTGCTCAACCCATTTGACTCTTTTCTTGAATAAAACACAACATAAATAAACCTTTTCATTAGTAAATGGGTCGAAATTATAATAAATCTTATTACCAATGTTGAATCGGCAGGCCTTTGGCCTAGTGGTATCAAAGATACACACAAACTAAGAGGTTGTAGTCATTATCGCTAACAGGTTTAAGCCCAATAACAACAACTGTGTGTGTACTTTCTGTTCTGAAATTCAAAAAGCTCTGGGTTTTGGGGATAACTTTGCTGGTATCTTGTCTTTTTGTAGGTTGTTAGTCCACAATGGCCACGGGTGTAGCGGGTCGTTACAGGTAAGAATGTCTTGGTTTGTTTTATGGATCTTAGGAAGAGAATCATGTATTTTAGGTAAAAATACATTCATTTAAAGATTTCACTTGACATGTAAGTGTACTAAGATACAAAAATGAAAATATATAAAACATGAACAGTATATATATAAAACTCTTACTCTATATGCTTTAAACAGTGTTGGGTTGCCCTTATGCAAGTCTTTGGTTTTTAGGTATGTGGTTTATTTTTAGGAATGAAATCACAAACTTGGAAATGGAACACTCTTTCTGCTAATATCATTCCCATACCCACACCCGTACCCGTACCCGTACCCATAGTAATTGTAGACTATAAACCAAACGCCCCTTAAGAGCAGTTGTAGGAACGAGCCTATATATAAGATTTAATTGTGTATGTGGCAAACAAACTAACAAAATCTTAGCCTATGATCTTGATAAACTTATGTTATAATTATTCTTTAACAATAACAAAATTTTACAACTTTGTCTGACTAGCAGCCAATTAGCTGATGGGGCAACTAAAAACGGATTACTAATATGAAACTAACTTAAAGTTAGAACTGACCTTGGATTGGTTCGATTCGTTAAAGGGTAAAACCGAACCTATAACCGATGGGTTTTAGAATTTTATTACTAAATGATTTCGGTTAAAACAGCTTGGTTATTTTGGTTAATGCAAAAGATTGTTTAGTTAATTGGATAACCATTGGTTAACCGCCTACTTTAGACATTAATGGATTCAAAATCTAATTATATCTTTTGTTAGCAATCTTTTAATTTATAAATACTAATAAACAACAGTTTATAGAAAATATAACATAAGGTTTTCAACTTTTCGAGATGACATATTATATTCATGGAAAATAAAAAATATAAAGATGATTTTAGTATCGGCTCATTACTTTCATTATTTATACAAAATATAGCCGTAATTGAACCATAAGAGTCGATTATAAAAAGATCATAACGGAACCATCGGTTTCTTGGTGGCTTGGTTTATTTTGGTTATGGTTTAGTTTTCACACATTATATGCTTATCCCTGCTTAGAATGGAATGCATGTCACCACTACCATCACCACCATCCATTGCCGCCCACACACCACCTTTATAGCCACCTCTGTATGAAAAGAAACATAGTGGTAAACCTAGTTTGATCCAAACTAAAATGACCCTTTTCAATCTAGACCTGAACCATTTTGATTCGAATAAATTGTAACATTTTTAAAATCATTTGTTTTGACCTGAATCATTTCGACACGTTTGTGTAGCCACTTTTTTTTTTTACCTTTGTAATATTCAGGATATGGAATAATACCATCTGGAACAAACCAAAACAATCTTTCTTTGTCGTGAGCACATATAGACCTCTTTGAAGGAGTGCAATTTGTTTGTTTCTTGTGTACAATGTTGCAACTATTTGTAACACTAAGCGCAGAAGTGTTATAAGAGATCATCACAACATGATACACCATGTTCATTTACTTTTAATATGAACGATTAAAATTTTCTAAGGGGTTATTTGGTAACCTATTAATGGTTATTAAGAAGGTTCATAGCCTTTTCATAGTTAAGAGGTAACTTTAAGTCTGAATATTTAAGATTTAATATTTTAATGATTACCTTTTAACAATTCAGACTTAGTGTTACCTTTTGATCATTAAAAGATACCAAACAACCCCTAAAGCCATAGTTAATTACCAAGTATAGAATAACATTCCTCATAAATGAAGCTATTTTTTTTAAACGGCAAATGTACAACCCTGCTTCGAAGGATATGTGTTATCCTAATCGGACCCACCTATCTGTTTCCCAGCCGGAAGCGCACTCCCAACCCCCTCAAGAGAAAACTCATTGCTGAGAAAACCCCTTGGCTCAATTCTGAGCATTTTTGCTCAAAGTGAGATTTGAACCCATAACCTCCTCTTATTTACATGTCATGGGTAACTCATCTTAACCAGTTGGGCTAATGATCATTGGTATGAAGCTATTTATGTAACAATTTTATTAGGTTATCTATAGTGTTAACAAAATAAACATAATCTTATGTTGCGTAAGACGTTTTGTCTTACAAAGTTTTAAGATTCTTTTCTGAACCGGATATAGAGATTAGTTAGCGACATAGAGCAGAGTGAAAATTAATTCCCCTCCAAAGCTAGAGAGAAAATGAAAACCTTCATCGACATGCGAAAGCTAAGGCGTGTCGACTATTCATCAAATGCATACTTGCAAGAGCTGTGTGCAGAACTACTTAAAAAGTTTGAAGTACATATGCGTGATCCTAGTTAGTTTTTCGACTATTTTTCCAGTTACGTTTAATATTTTTAGATCTCCCATCTTATTTTGACATGAAAACCAACCGATGTGTCAACATATTATCAGATAATGAAATATTACTGAGCATTGTCATATTGACTCCTAGATATTCAATCTTTCTCTACCTCAATGTTATCGAGTTTTTATGTTCTGATTCATTGTTTTGCTAATGTACCATCTTCGGCACGTAATTTACATGCTATGTCAATCAACAGGGACAAAAACGTAATGTCTGATAAGGTGTTACGATTAATATTCATTCTAGTTTAATCATTCACTATACAATCACTATCCACCCATTGTAATCGTTAGGTGTAATACTGTATACTGTAGCAACAAAAATGTGTAAAAAGTTAATAAACTCTTTGGCCTCTATCGCACTCCAATATACGTATCCTAGTGTAAAGCCTATATATTTTGTATATATTCCTTGCACAATGAATGATATGAAGTATGTATGAATATACTCGTGTGATATGAAATAGAACTATATAAATGTTTGTGTAATGTATTGCATGAATATATTATGTGATATGTTGGCTTAAGTGACATGGCCCCTCAATTAGGAGGGTTGGGTCGGTTCAGATCGGGTCAAAATCAGGGTCACTCTAGGGCGAGGGCCTACATACATAAAAAAAATTGACCAAAGGTTAAAGTTACTTCTTACACTGATGCTGAAAACCTAATTCTTATAATTTTTGAGTCAGAAGTGTCTTTCTCTTTCCTCCCTAATGGGAGGCATCAATCAGCCTCCATGACACCAACATAGAGTCATGAGGCGGTCATGGTTAATGTTCGGTTTAACCACTTTTAATGAAGAAGTATCTTTTGGTCTGTTTTTGTTTGATTCGGTTCAGTTTAACCAGTTTCAATGGAAAGGAATATCACCTTTCCAAACCTATGTTTGTATTGTTAGCACAATGGATCCCAAGAACATCAGAAGAATTCTTGATCGGTGGAGTCATTCTCAACACAAAAAAACAAACTTGTAAAACAATAGATTCAAGATGTATATGAACAATAGATTCATTCAAATGAAGAATGATTGCATTATGTTTGATTTACAGAACCGAAATATATATAGAACGATGCAGCAGTTCACAATCGGTTAGTACCGATTGTGGCGGTTTTGCTTCATCGACATACACATAACACACATATGGCCTTGGGCCCATATTAAATCTATTTACAAGCATAATTATATTATAGCCCACGTAATTATAATGACCCACTAGTAAATATATATATATACCCACTATGAATTAAAGGCCCAATACTCCCCCTTAATTCATGGTTGGGTGCTTCAGTTTTCTTCTAGCTTTGAGTTGTCTTTATCATTGACGAGAAGTGTGAAATCATCCAAGCTTTCAATATCTTCGAGCATGTCAAATTCATTGTCGTCTTCAAAGCTAGCATCATCCATCTTTTGCAACATTGGTTCGTCATCAAGATCTTGAAAGTCTTCAAAGTTCACCTTTGCATCTTGTATTTCACCATCTTCTTTCTCATTGTTGCCATCTAGATTTTGATCCTTTTCTTCTTCAATAGGACCAATTTCAACCTTTGTTTCATCGTCAATTTTTACTTTATCTTTGACTTCTTGAACAACATCTTTGACACTTGCCACTTCAATTTTGTTGCTTGATTCACCAACCTCTTTCCTTTTATTCTTTTCTTTCTCATACATCCAAACCATCAAGTCCAAATATCCTTGATTGATGATGTTTAAGTTTACACCTAAAATTGCATTCAAGCCTAGTTTGCTTGCAATTTCAGGCCACTTACCATCATTAGATACCTTTTTATTTCCTCCCATTTGATCAACAAACATGTATAAATCAAACAAATCAATGGGAGTACCATTTGGTAAAACTGGGAACCACTTTACAAATTTGACAAATTATCCCCTCAAGTATTCTTTGTTTGTCATAACATACTTTGCTATCTTTAGTGTATCAAGGAAAGATATCCATATTTGATTTGGATCACTATTATCAATAGTTATTCCATCATCCATGAAGCACTCAAATTTATGATCATAATATCCTTGGAAATACGATTCAACTTTGTTTCTTTCAAGTTCATAAACCGTTTGTGGATCCAAGGTTTTGTAAAGATTTTCAATAAAATCATCATGATCCGTGTCAACATACCTTGACAAATTTGAGTTGCTTTCGGTTTCTTCCAAGATTTCTCGAGTGTCTTCATCATCGAACATACCTTTCACAAAAAAAATATCACCATCAAACGTGACAATAAATCCTTGGTCATGTAATTGAGTCAAACTCAAAATATTGTTATCCAAGGAAGGTATGTATAAAACACTAGAGATTATTCGTTTTCGATTGTTCAAATACAATTCAATTTCACCAATTCCTTGTGAAGTTAGGATCTCATCTTTATAAGTTTTAACTTCAATGGTGAAAGTCATCTTTGAATTTGGAAAACAAGTTTTTATTTCCAGTCACGTGTTTGTCAATTGACAAATTAACGACCCAAATATCGTTCCGAGAACCATAATTTGTTCCATTGACCAAGAAATCAAAGGGTGGTTCATATTGTGGAAAACCATTGTTTTCATATGAAATATTATTGTACTTACTTGTACATTTAGATGCAAAATGTCCATGGTGTTTGCATTTGAAGCACCGGATTCTTCTCATCTTCATTCTCGATGCTTTGCAACCCTTTGATCCTCCATTCGGGCCCTTTTCCCTACTCAAGGACTTCGTTGCCATTGATTTCTTTGAATCCGAAACCTTCTTCTTTCTCCATGGTTTTCTCGAGGTCGAACCCAACCGTAGCCCTGCCAAACTTTTTCTAACGCCTTTCCGTTCACTGTTTGAACACTGGGCTTCATCCGAACAAGTACCAGGATGAGTAGATCGAATTGGCAAAGGGTTCCGAGCCATAGGTTCAACCCGATTGTAATTTCGTGTGCAATGTTTCTTTCCTTTGTTCTTCTGCCTTGCTCTGATACCATTGTTAGCACAATGGATCCCAAGAACATCAGAAGAAATCTTGATCGGTGGAGTCATTCTCAACACAACGACAAAAAACAAACTTGTAAAACAATAGATTCAAGATGTATATGAACAATAGATTCATTCAAATGAAGAATGATTGCATCATGTTTGATTTACAGAACCGAAATATATATAGTACAAAGGGATGCAGCAGCTCACAATCGGTTAGTACCGATTGTGGCGGTTTTGCTTCATCGACATACACATAACACACATATGGCCTTGGGCCCATATTAAATATTTTTACAAGCATAATTATATTATAGCCCACATAATTATAATGACCCACTAGTAAATATATATATATATATATATATACCCACTATGAATTGAAGGCCCAATATGTATCAGTTCCAAATCACTTTCAAACAATACTGGTTCCAAACTTGTTCAAGTTGTTGCTTTCTGTTCGCGAACCGGTTTTAATGTGCACACTCTAGTACTAGTAGTCAGAAATACCTATCTCCAATCACAAGGTGTCGAATATAAACTCGCTCAAACCAAAACCTTCACACCAACCACTACTGCGTATGATCTAGGGAAATATACTAACTGACACTATCCGCCGATAAGTTAAAACAATTAGTAATAGATGTCATCAAAACAGTTAAAAGTACCTAAAATGAGAAAGTAAATTATAACTTGTCCCCGGTACTCTATTTGAAACATTCGTTGGTAATAAGCCTGTGAATATGTTGTGACTAATACGTCGATAAAACTATATGGTAACATGCAGTCATGCATCACAGTCTGTCAACATCTGCAGTGATCATTCGGTAACATCCATCAGTAAACCATTGAGAGACATTACCCACGACAATACTTCCATCAAAATTTCACCAACAGATTTTTCTGGCGGATTTGTCTGTCAGTGAAAGTCGTATCTCTTACGGTGAGCTAACATAAAAACTTGGTATAATTAGAACTCAGACTTGGAGTGTTCATATTCATAGTTTCTATGTAATATCATGACTCAAAGCAAAAACTGCAATATCCATACCAATCAAAACAAAAAGAATTTGTAACTCAAAGCCATAACAAAAAGAGTCTGAAATTCAAAGCCATAACAAAAAGAGTCTGAAATCCAAAGCCATTGCAAGGTTTACATGGCTACATGGCTACATAGCTATAGTTAAAAGGATAAAATTAAGCATGAAATTAAGTAATAGGGTAGCCAAGAGTGAGCTCAAGGGAGACATGATTCTTAACATCGACACTAGAAGCTTTGGAAGAACAAGCATATGAACCTTCTGGAGTCTCCAAATTTCCATTTGCATCTTCATGACCACCCTGGGTATATTAGTTAAAACAATAAGTATTAGTTACTTAATTTCAAGAAAAATTTACCAAAACCCTAGACAGTAATAGATATTGTGATTAGGGACAAAACCCTAATTGCAATATCTAGTATCTTCAGTTATATATGCATGAGTGTAATTTTACTGAGTATTTTTATTTGTTTATAAATATATCTTTTTTTATTTGGAAATATTTATAGTCATGCGATCTCATAAATTAACGATGCAAATTTGATAATATTCTTTGTCTTAAAGATTGAAAAGTTGAAACTTTTGTAACCTTTTGATGAGGATTAAGCATTGTGGCTGGTGGTTCTTTGGCATACACTTGGTTGATGGTCACCTCCGCCGGTCCGTCATTGTAGTTTTCATGGTCTTGATGGGTAGACGGGGCGTGATTGCTGCTGGAGTTAGCTATAGCTACTTCGACCACGTTACCTTCTGTCATAATTTACAAAAAGTTCATGCTTCTCTATATGTATTAAGTTTGAGAGTGAGAAAGAGAGTCATGACCATATATCATGTGTTGCATTCCATTAAGAAGTATGTATCCTAACTTATAAGATAAAAACTTTGCTTCTTCTATCACTTAACATCCCAAATTCAGAATATTAAAGTAGAATATCTAAGTTTATAACAGAGTACTGTAGAATATCAAATGTAAACATAAGTAATATAAAATATCATTGGCTCGAAAAAAGGTTGAAACAAGTCGGCTCGCAAGTCTAAACGAGTTTTTTGTTTATATAGCTTTTATTCACATATTAAATGTGTATTTATACAAATAATATTACTATATATAAATTATTATTAAATAATAAAATAATTTATAGAGTAAATTACAAATTTTGTCCTTTAAGTATGTTTAAAATTATGGATTGTGTTCTTAAACTTTCATAATTACACTGAGCGTTTTTTATTTAAAAACTTATCACGCTTGATGTTCTTTCTACTAACAAAAGTTAACTTTTTCAGTTAGTTTTGTGCGAATGGACTATTTTGCACTACCCCTTAAAGGACGCAATTGTCACTAATCTTTTATTTTTTTCCATTTTGTTTTATTTTATTTACTCTATTTTCTTTATTTTTTTCTCTTTTCTTAATCACTTTTATTTTTATAAACTTATTTTTTTAAAATGATAACTTTGCCCATAACCCTTAAAAGAATAGAATGTGTTATTATTAATCTTTTATTTTCTTTCTTTATGTTTTTCTTATTTTATTTTCGTTACTTTTATTTATTTTTAGCCACTTTCGTTTAAAGAAAATCATTATAAATATTAGTAATAATTTAGTTTTAATTTTTTTATAAAATGTAATTTTATTTATAGATTTTTATTTTTTTACAAATTTATTTTCATTTGTTCACTTTATTTTAATAAAACCAATAGAAATTAGACAATTCGGTTTTTAACATTTTCGGTACAACATTTTTTAGTCGTTTCCAATTATTTGATTTAGGGTTTATATTCAAAACCGATGGGAGAAAGTAAGATTTTGGTTTATGAATTTTTAATTTTTCGTATTCAAATAAATGGTTTATTTTTAAATATAAATATAGTGTGATAGCTTAAAACTTTAATTTGAAATAAAATATACTAAAAAGATCTCTAAACAACTACTCGAGAGTTTTTAAATAAACAAATCATTCATATTTTCTTTAGTTAAATACAGTTTTTATCAATATAAATCAAAACCAAACCATTTAAAATTAAAACAAAACCGAACCAAACAATTACTAAGGATTTTGATTTGGTTTGGTTTTACGATTAAGCTTATTAAACCTTTTACGGTAAAAAACACTTAACTACTCCATGTATTAATCAAAGCTTAATTATACATATAGTCCAACTTAGAATAATTATAACCTAGTAAAATATAAAAAGTCACATCTCAAAATCATACGGTCTCTAATATAAACTGTAAGCCAAATTGCGTAACATAGTTGGAAATTCTTATACAAAAAATGTTAATAAAAAAAGCGACGTTGAAACAAAAGCGATTACTAGTTTAAATTTTATAACATAAAAAATATATTTTAAACTCTCTAATTTGTTCTCGTATGATTAGAAAGCTAGATAACTAATTTTTAGAAACAAAAAATATAATAAATTAAAAACCTATAAATAAAAGTATATTTTTATAAAATATTAAAAATAATTAAGTAATTATATTTCAGATAAGTTTATAAAATAAAAAGTGATTAAAAAAGGCAAAGTAAATAAAATAAAACAAAATGGAAAAAATAAAAGATTAGTGACAATTGGAGATTTCGTCGTTTAAGGGGTAAGGGCAAAATGCTTCATTCACACAAAACTAACTGAAAAAGTTAACTTTTGTTAGTAGAAAAGACATAAAACGTGATAAGTTTTTAAATAAAGGCTGCTCAGTGTAATTACGAAAGTTTAAGGACACGATCCATAATTTTAAATTATACTTAAAGGACAAATTTTGTAATTTACTCTAATTTATATTATGCTATATATAAAAGGTATGACTATAAATAAATATAAAAGTAATTATAAGAAAATAAAAATTAATACTTTAATAATAAATTAGTCTAGCCAAACCGAGCTCGAGCTTGAAAAATTTATGACGAGCCGAGCTCGAGCTTTAGAAAAAAACACTACAAGCGAGCCGAGCTCTAGCTTTTTAAAGTCAAAACGAGTCGAGCTCGAGCCTAAGCGAGCTAGGGCTCGACTCGTCTTATTTACACCCCTTGGGTAGAATATGGGATTTGATAGGAGGGTGGTTAGATGTTAAGTTCGCGGTTGTCATTAGGTTTTCAGGGGATCTTGTGGATTGGATGGATAATGTTAGTCTCGCCAATGTTAAGAAAGAAGTCTTGTCGATTGTGTTTGTGGTGTGGTGGGTCATTTGAAAGCTTTGGAACGATGTTGCATTCTTGAAAAATGGGATAAAAAGACAACTTTGTTTGATGATGTTCTTTATTTTTCTTTTATCGGGTATTCGAGTAGAAAAATAAATGTGATTTTACTTGGATAGAGTGGTTAAAAAATCCTATATTGAGCATGTAGTTGTCTCGTTTGTGCCTGGCTAGCTCCTTGCTAGTTGGTGCTTAATAAAATTACCGCTATTTAAAATATTTAAATAAATAAGACATTATTTTATATAATATGTTAATTGTTAGAGGTAATAAACTATTATTTGGCTAATCATCAGATAAAAATGTAAATACAGAAATTTACGGAATATTAAAAATCTTTTGAACAAACACGAAGATAAAAAAATAAGAAGAAATCGAACACTTAATAAGTATATTCTATTTAATAAAATGGAAATACTTGTTTAGTTTATACTACACAGAGGACATATATACGACTTGCAAATAAGAGAAAAATAAAACTTTCACAAGATTAACTATTTTTGTAAAAGTCCTTTTGTAATAGTGGTAGTTTTTTTTTTTTTTTTCAGGCTTTTCAGATTTTAACGCTATCAACGTTTTAAAATATATAATCATGATTTACATCATTTTTCTAACCTTCATTTTGTGCATTGGGAAAGCTTGGCATGAGAGTGTTTTTAGAAATTAAAGAAACTCAAGAAGAAAAGGACAATATTGGATAACATTAAAACACTCATCTATTTTTAACTGAGAACTAGAGAGAGAATAAATAATATAAAATGAGAAAAATAATGTAAGTTTATGTTGTAATTGCTTTGTTCTTCTTTGTCTTTTGTATTTTCTTCAGCAACCTGCTAGTCTTTTTAATGAATATGTTGGCTATTAAAAAAGAAACTAAATCCATGATTTATAGACTTTAAGTAGTGGAGGGTATTTCTATTTCTATTACTATTAATCCACTATGTAGGTGGATTTTTTTGATTTTTTTTGATTTTTTGATTTTTTTATATTATATATTATATATATGTCGTGGGGATTTTTTAATTTTTATTTTTATGTGTAAATTTTGTTTGGAACGAGTTGGATCAAATATTATAATTTTATTTCGTTAGTATAAATTCGAGTTACTCTATGTTTTGATGTAAATTTTGCTAGGAAATATGTTAGAGCGAATGTAATCTATACTTTATCATGTCGCCTATGGCTTTCCCGCACTTGCTTATTTTGATGTACATTTTGAGTTGTTCTACGTTTTAACGTAAATTGTGTTTGAAATATAGTCGATTTAAATAAAATATGTTTTCATTTAATAGTACAAATTCGTGTTACTCCATGTTTTACTATTAATCCACTATGTCGGTGGATTTTTTTGATTTCTTTTTTATTTTTTGATTTTTTTATATTATATATTATATATATGTCGGTGGGGATTTTTTTTTATCTTTATTTTTATGTGTAAATTTTGTTTGGAACGAGTTGGGACAAATATTATAATTTTATTTCGTTGGTATAAATTCGAGTTACTCTATGTTTTGATGTAAATTTCGCTAGGAAATGTGTTAGAGCGAATGTAATCTATGCTTTATCATGTCGCCTATGGCTTTCCCGCACTTGCTTATTTTGATGCACGTTTTGAGTTGTTCTACGTTTTAACGTAAATTGTGTTTCAAATATAGTCGATTTAAATAAAATATGTTTTCATTTGATGATACAAATTCGTGTTACTCCATGTTTTACGTAAATTTAGTTTGGAAACAAGTTGAGTCGATTACTATTAATCCACTATGTTGGTGGATTTTTCTGTTTTTTTTTATTTTTTGATTTTTTTATATTATATATTATATATATGTCGGTGGGGATTTTTTTATTTTAATTTTTGTGTAGAACGAGTTGGGTCAAATATTATAATTTTATTTCGTTGGTATAAATTCGAGTTACTCTATGTTTTGATGTAAATTTTGCTAGGAAATGTGTTAGAGCGAATGTAATCTATGCTTTATCATGTCGCCTATGGCTTTCCCGCACTTGCTTATTTTAATGTACGTTTTGAGTTGTTCTACGTTTTAACTATTAATCCACTATGTCGGTGGATTTTTTTGATTTTTTTTATTTTTTGATTTTTTGATTATTATATATTATATATATGTCGGTGGGGATTTTTTTATTTTTATTTTTATGTGTAAATTTTGTTTGGAACGAGTCGGGTCAAATATTATAATTTTATTTCGTTGGTATAAATTCGAGTTAATCTATGTTTTGATGTAAATTTTGCTAGGAAATGTGTTAGAGCGAATGTAATCTATGCTTTATCATGTCGCCTATAGATTTCCCGCACTTGCTTAATTTGATGTACGTTTTGAGTTGTTCTACGTTTTAATATAAATTGTGTTTGAAATATAGTCGATTTAAATAAAATATGTTTTCATTTAATGGTACAAATTCGTGTTACTCCATGTTTTACGTAAATTTAGTTTGGAAACAAGTTAAGTCGATTACTATTAATCCACTATGTCGGTGGATTTTTTGTTTTTTTTTTGATTTTTTGATTTTTTTTAATATTATATATTATATATATGTCGGTGGGGATTTTTTTATTTTTATTTTTATGTGTAAATTTTGTTTGGAACGAGTTGGGTCAAATATTATAATTTTATTTCATTGGTATAAATTCGAGTTACTTTATGTTTTGATGTAAATTTTGCTAGAAAATATGTTAGAGCGAATGTAATCTATGCTTTATCATGTCGCCTATAGCTTTCCCGCACTTGCTTATTTTGATGTACGTTTTGAGTTGTTTTACATTTTAACGTAAATTGTGTTTGAAATATAGTCGATTTAAATAAAATATGTTTTCATTTGATGGTACAAATTCGTGTTACTCCATGTTTTACGTAAATTTAGTTTGGAAACAAGTTGAGTCGATTATATTTTATACTTGATCATGACACGTACGCTGGCCGCCGCAACAACGCGCGACAAGTTAAATCACTAGTTAATACTAGTTTCGTAACAATGGACATCTAACTTTTATTTTTTCTTAGTGAATTATGTTTTGTCTTTTGCAAAAACTAGATACAATCACTACATTTTCTTTTAAATATTATAAATGTTATAATAACAGCATTTAACTAGTAAGTTTATTTACAACATTAGGTGATATATTTTAATCATCATATACGGCCTCATATACGGTTCCTAAGAGATATTCTGGTTAGTAAGATATTTTATATCTGTTTAAAAAATCAGAGGTTTAAATTTTATAAAATACAGATACTTGTTAATAGGAGTGGATTAAAGATTATTCTAAAAGAAATCTTGATATACTTGTAGGTTTTTTTTTTATCTCATATATTATCGATTTAACAATAAGATCATCTAAGTAATTTCCTTTAGACTATTAATAATATATTTAAATCCAGATATATGCATAGTTATTTAGCATTTATGTAATTTTTATATCTAAATAATACTTTTGGCCATGTGATGCGGCATAGTGGCACTAACGTCGTTAAGTACGTAAATAAAAGAGAAGTATATAAAGTCAGTGGGAGTGAAGAAAAATTAAAGTCCAAACGTTAACACAAAAACACATGTTGCGGGAGAGGTGGCATTTCAAACTTCATGAAAAAAAGGATGTAAACCGATTCGATTCGACGGGAACATGATGCTCTTCGAACTTTATATAAAAAGCGATTAAAAATATCATCACATCTCATTGAAGAATTTATTAAAGGAATGAAAAAAAACCTCACAAACAATAGAAAAAAAGGAAAAAAAAAACACCTAGGCCACTTTACAGTCATGTACGTTCATGCTTTGATTACATGCACGTTGTCATGGAAACTTGGTTTAAATAAGATTTACTGCAAAACGTAAATAAAAATAAACATGTCACGATAATACATTTGAAGTTTTATAAAACATCTTTTTCGAATATTATAGTAGACAAAAATTGAAAAAAAAAACGTATGACAAACTATAGGGTTCAAGTTGTGTATATGATTAAATATGAGCAGGAAAAACAAAATAAGAAGATAAATAAAAAGTTGTATCTTATGTAGATGTTCAATATGATAGTTATATGAGATGTAATATGACTCATATATATATATGATAAGTTTACTTTCAAATCTCCGATTTCAAGAAAGGAAAAAAGCAAAAAGCAAAATGGAACACACAAATTGATAATTTTATATTTTGAAAAATGTTTATATTATATTTATACCAAGTAATATT
>CM046429.1:15020598-15147922 GCA_025506505.1 Flaveria sonorensis
TTCATAAGATCTTCTTGACTGTTATTCGAAAGGTCCAATAATATATATATGTTGGACCGTATTTTTTTTTATGAAAGACGCATCCCTCGCTTCATCTAAATGTGTAAAAGATCCTAGCCGCACTTAAAAGCCGAGTACTCTACCGTTGAGTTAGCAACCCATATAGAAAAGGGTATGTAGATACAATCAGAATAAAATAAAATGATTAAATCTAAAGCATTAACTACGAAATAAAAAAAATATAAAAAAATTTTTATAATCTATTTGGAACATAAAAATGACTAAATCAGATGAAAAAATAAAAAAATTTCCAAAAAAAAAGAAATGTAAAAAAATGCTGGACCATCCCCTATTTCTATATTATCCACTTTTTCAATAAAAAATCCGAGTGGCAAAGCTAATCCCACAAACCCATCATTTGAATCAACAGGTAAAAAATAAAACCTATAGGACGGAAATAAATAGAGCTGCTTATCACGATGAATTATATTTGT
This sequence comes from Flaveria sonorensis, assembly GCA_025506505.1. NCBI lineage: Eukaryota > Viridiplantae > Streptophyta > Magnoliopsida > Asterales > Asteraceae > Flaveria > Flaveria sonorensis. The sequence continues at coordinate 15,021,093 of CM046429.1, forward strand.
TCGATACAATATTGTCAATATAAAGGTTAATAAAAGAATAAGATGGAAAAAAAATACAAGAACTAAAATTGAAAGAATAGTAAAAAAAAAGACTTGTGTTGGATTGGCACTGCATATATACTAAAATTTTAGTTTAGACGGAGAAGAAATAAATAAAAAGTAGAAAAGGGATTTATGCAATCAATAGTGTATTGAATCCATATATAATAAGTCGAATAAAGAACTTCAATTCCTTGTTTCTTACTTGGTATTAGAGTTCCCATAAAAACCACCCGATTGCAGGTAATGTCATAATTTTATATTTTGTAAGGATTCATCAAATAAGGTTTCCTTAGAAAAAGATTATATAAAAGCAATGATAAATAGATACGAATAGAGCAAGAAAAGAAGAAAAGAAAAAAACATAGTATAGAAAAGATATCCAAAATGATATAGAAATCACTATTCTATCCTTAGTTTTTATTTCCTTAATTTAATTGAATTTCATTTGATTCGGGCAAAGTTCCTTAAAAACCTCTGCCTTTTTTAAAATATCCTAAACAGTTCCTGTAGGCTGAGCACCTTTTTCAAGGAAATTGAGAATAGCAGGAACGTTTAAATAAGTTTGATTCTTGATAGGATCATAAAAACCCACTTTCCGAAGATCTCTTCCTTCTCTTCGGGATCGAACATCAATTGCAACGATTCGATAGATGGCTCATCGGGATAGATGTAGATGAAAACGAACTCCCCCTAGAACCGTATAAGAATTTTTCTCCTCGTACGGCTCGCTAAAAAGTGATTCGAAGTTTTGTCTATGGATAAAATTAGAATACATAGGAAAGGAATCCGTAAAAAAAATCGGTCAATATTTTAACTCATAGTCATTTTTTAGCTTCCAGCTTCCTTCCTGAAAAAAAAAATCATTTATACTCATAACTCAAGTTCAATAATTCTCAAATATCTTAAATAAATTAATATTTTTCTTTTTTTGAGTGGTTTTTAACCCCCATTTTTCGTCTCGTTTAAAATATATTTGGATTCTTTATTTGGATCCGTGAGACAATTGAAGCGGTGTTTCATTGTTCTGGGATCCTTTATCTTAGTTTTAAATCATTGGGTTTTGAAAATTTTGAATAAATTTTCTTTCGGAAGACATCAAGTTGTATTCGGAAGAAAATTATGTATTCAAAACAAATAACTACTTCCGAGAAATTAACCTTCGGAAGAAATCCTGATATATCTTCCAAAGCTTATTTTTCTCACGAAGTACTATATGTATTGAAGGACCATTTTCTTCCGAAAGCAATTAAGTCTCGGATGCTTTATTCTCTCTTTGAATAAAATTTCTAATATTTGATATCTTTCGAAGCAAAATTTATCAAGGAAGTAAAAATACCCTAAGTACTTTTCCTCCGAAGCAAATTCTTATAAAGCTAAGGAATATCTTCCGAAACCAAATTGGCTTCGGAATTTTTTATCAAAATTTCCAAAGACAAATTACTTTCGGAAAATTTAGACTTCCAAGAAAACTACATTTTTGGGCACTTTTTCAGAGGTGGGACCGACATTTGGATTTTAAAGTTTATCTCTTTGCATTAACTTTGTCTCAAGTCCATACCATATATATTCGTACAATGGTTCCTCCTCTTTCACTTTCTCCTTCATCTCTAAAGATTCAAACCCTAAATTCACCCACAAACCGACTTTGTTCTTACGTTTATTCACCTCAAATCTACTTAAAATGGCCAACCCTGATCCCCAAAACCAACCTGATTTCTCCATGCAAATACACAGGCAACACAATCAAGTGGCTCTATTGTCATCTGAGAAAGATCCTGGTTTCTCAGATGTTTGCCGTTTCTTAGCTCTATCTAACTAACTCATTTCCCTCACAATAGACCCTTCATTATATGAAGATCAATTGTTAGAGTTTTGGAGGACCTGCCAAGAGGTCATCTTGGATGGTGAGAAGGCACTGACTGCCATAGTGTAGGGGAGGAAAATTTTCATTACTCCAGCCACCATCAACACTCATCTAAGGCTGGATGATGAAGAAGGCGATTTGTCCTTCCCCAAGTCTACAGTGAACCATTCATTCTAGTAGATGGGCTATGAAGGGGACTACTTTGTAAGAACCTTCAAAAAGGGGAAGGTCTCATCCAAATAGAAGTACCTCCTCCATGTAGTTATCCACTCTTTGTCTAACAAACATGGAGGTTAGGACCAAATTGCTAAAGACCTTTCCTACATAGTCCATAGAATGGTACAAGGGGTCAAGTTCAGGTACTCTCAATTTGTTTATACTAATTTACTTGAAAACTTGGACTCCTTAGAATATTATATCTTCCCTAGATATGTCCAATACATTCTTAACTATAAAATAGGCTCACAGTTAAGGGGAATAGGTAATATTCTTAAATTAGGACAGATGAAGCTTGACATCTTTAAAACAATGAGAAAGCTAACTGTTGGCTTCTCAGGGGTAGAAACAGCCCTGGTCCTAAAAATGTTGAAGCTCATTGCTCAAGGTGACAACTTGGCAACACAGGCCAATGTTGAACCCACACCTTCTACATCTGCATCAACAATACAGCCCCAAATCACCATCACCTACCAAAGAAAATTCAAACAAACCCCTCCTCAATCTACTCAGGTTGAGCAGGCCCTCAAATCACCTACCATGCAGGAAGAAGTGGACACTGGAGCTCCCACTTCTCCTAAGGAGAAGACCACTCCCATTATTTCTATGATCAGTGCTGAGGTTCCCTATGCTCAGCTTGATGAGCATATAACCCCGGCCTTAAGAATTTAACAGAGTCTCAAAACTCTAGTGATCAACCTTCAGGGGAAAGTTACCATCCCCAACCGCTTGACCTCAACCAACCAATCCCAAGACTAGAATTCTAAGATGATGAAGATATTGGCTTTAGTGAGTACCATGAGTTTCTCTTCTCCACCCCTGAATCACCAATATCTAGCCCACATCATCCACCCACAACTGAGGAGGACCTTCCTGAACCTGTTTAGGAGGCCCATATGGAAGATGCACTCACTTTTACAAGTGATTACATATTTAAGACCTCAACCATAGCAACCCAGCTCATTAACACCTCCTTTGAAGATGTCAGTGTGCAAGGGAAAACCAACAGCCAAGAAACACAAGCTGGTGATGAGGAAGAAGACCTTGGTCCTATTCTCTCATCCCCCATGATTCTTTTGATGAAGATGAAGGGAGTCTGTAACTAAAGGTGCACAAACTGTCTCAACTCTACACCTATTTAGTTTCCAAGGTTAGTCACCTAGAATCTCAGGTGACTACCTTACAAAGAAGGGTCAATGATCAACAACTTGAGATCACCAATCTCAAGGGAAATTTAGCTAAGAGACCCATTCAAAGGACTCAACCAAGTCCACAAGAACCTGTGGATGTGATGGATCTAACTTCTAGCTCCCCTGTGCAAAAGGGTGATGCTGCTAAAAAGGGGGAGAAAGTCTTAATTACAATCACAGAACCTAGGAGTTCCTACAATCACAGAACCTAAGAGTTCCACTCAAAGTATGGACATGGAGTACTCACCATCCTCACTTGAATTTTCCATACTCAATAACCTCCTTAGGTCCACATTGATGTTGACTTACTCATTCATACCTTGTTTGAGGAGGGTATACCAAGGGCTATGCCTACTCCATCTCACCCTGCTGAGAACCCAATAGTGGTATGGAGATATGGTAATCAAAGGAGAGCCCTGGTAACCTCTAGGTCTCAGGGACAACAAGAGATCTTTAACTTCTACACCCTGAGATACTATGAGAGCACCTATCTAGTTGACCTCCCACTTGCAAACCCAAGTCAAAACAGGCAAGCTGTAAGGTTGGCTGATATGATTCAACAAAGGGTGCTTGAAGAGTTCAAGCTGAGAACAAGACTATATAGACAGAGGCTAGCATGCAAGAATATTGGTCAACTCGATGCTGAGGTGGACCCTAAGATTAGCTTTGAAGGGGAAACCTTGGCTGAAAGCCTAGCAGTTAAGCCTGTGAACCTTGAGATAGTATTGAGCCTGTGAACCTTGAGACAGTAACTGCTCCAGCACCCATTATCCTTAGTGAGGCACCAGAGCTCACTAAGCCAGAGCTCAAGTGTAGCCAGAGCTCTCTAGCCAGAGCTCTCTAGCCAGAGCTCAAGTGTAGCATCCAGCAATAAAGGCCAAAGCTCTCTCCACCCTGAGTCACACAAGCCTGTGAGTAACAAAGGGAAGAGGAAAATGACCTTTGAGGAGATTAAGGAGAAGAAGAGAGAGAGAGGAAGAGGAAGGCAAGGGGAGAGAGTTCAAGTAGGATCCCTAGCTTCATGGAAGCTACAGTCAGGGCTACCCCCAGGCGAAGTACTCAAGATGATAAGACAAGGGAAGTGTTGGACCAAAAGAACCAATGAGCTTGATCAGAAAAACCTTTAAGTCCCACGGACATTACAACAACTGAAGTAGTCTGCAACAGCTGAAGACATCAACTGATAACAAGGTCTGAAGACAAAGTCTGAAGTGAAAGAGCTGAAGACAAAGTCTGAAGTGAAAAAGCTGAAGACAAAGTCTGAAGCTAAAGAACTGAAGACAAAGTCTGAAGACAAAAGCTGAAGACAAAGACTGAAGACCAAGTTTCAGATGTTGACACAACAGCTGAAGAAGACCTCTTCAGTAGTTGTGATGGTTTCCTTTCAGTAGTTTTATGTTTCTTGTAATCAGTACTTGTAGTTTCAGTAGTTTTAGTTTCATCTTGTACTTAACATACTCTGAGATGTTCTCAGTTGTTGTGAACATTCTCAGTAGTTTGCTTACTTTCAGTTGTTTGTAATAATTCTGTTAGATGTCACTATCAAGTGACATCAGCAGACGTCACATTCCTTTATATAAGGAATGTTGACCTAATTGTAAGGTGCGCAGCTTAGCGAAGCCTAGCGAAGCTTAGCGGCCGCCATACCGAAGCATTTGTGCATGAATGATATTATCCCTTTTGCAGAAAACCCTCTTTCTCTATAACCGTGTACTGTTCCATTGAATATCTATTGTGTTCTTGCTATATTTGTCTAATTCTTGTTCTAATTCCGCTGCAATTCAACTCTAATTGATCAAACTTAGATCGCTGATCCTGTCAAATGGTATTAGAGCGGGTTAATCATTGATCGGTTTAACAATTGATCATTGAAACTGCTATTTCGATATCTAAAGTTTGATCGAATTAGCATATTTGCAAGAATTGGTTATAGAGATTGATCTTCTGCTGCTTCTGGTTATTCAATTTGAGTTTCTTCTTGGTTCATACTGAGTTTGTTGTGTTTTTGTGCTAAATCTGTTGAAACTTGATTGAATTGGTTTGAATCTGAGAATGACTACTCCTTCTAATGACCCTCACAATACTGGCTCCTCAACCAAGCCTCCGATGCTGGTTAGGAGTGAGTATAACATATGGCAACGAAGAATGCTCCATCACCTGTCTGTTAACAGTTCAGGTTGTTGGACATCTATGGTTCACGGTCCACACAAGCCTATGGTGAACAATCCGGAGACCAACCAAATGGTTCCGAAGAAGAAGGATCAATACTCAGATGAAGATCGTAAACTGTTTGAGATTGATGCTAAAGCCCATGGAATTCTGGCCATGGCACTGCCTAATGAAATCTATTCTGGGCTTATGCATCATGAAACTGCTCATGACCTCTGGAATGCTTTGAAGGAACAATTCGGAGGAACTGATGAGGTCTTAGCAAACAACAGAGAAATCCTCGCCCAACAATATGAGACATTCTCTCATAGGAAGGGTGAGACACTGACTCAACAGTTTGAGCGTTTCTCCTGCTTGATCTCTGAGCTGAAAATGGTCAAGCATGAGTATACTAACAGCCAGATGAACAACAGATTCCTCAGATCACTGCCTGAGAGATGGGACACATACACCATTGTCCTACGCTCCAGTGCAAATCTGGATAGCCTATCTCTCACCCAACTCCATGGGAAACTGCTTACATTTGAAAGAGAGATAGAGCAGAAAAGGAAACTGGCATCATCAGGAAAGCTCACTGATGACTTTGTACCAGGGAACACTGCCTTGGTCGGTCATGAGTCAGAATATGCTGGATCAGAAAGCCATTATGATGAGCATATAGATTTCTCTTCAAAAGTTCTGATCATGCATTTGTTGGTGTTGATAGTCATTCTGGGTGTAATAGTGATAATTTATGCTTTATCATGGATGATTTGATGGGTATTGCTGATGATGATTTAGAAGAGATGGATATTTTGAGCCAAATGGCCTTGATCAATATCAGATCTCAAAAGTTCTACAAGAGAACTGGTAGGAAATTTCCAGGACTCTCTGGCAAAACCAAAGTTGGTTTTGACAAGAGTAAGTTGAGGTGTCACAAATGCCACAGGCTTGGGCACTTTGCAAGAGAGTGTAGATCAACTGGATCTAACTCCTCTGCACCCTTTGTGACCTTTCCAAGCAATAGTTCACAAACAAAGGGCAACATCCTGCTAGTTCTGGTCATCACTCACAACCTCAATCTCCTGCATATTTTGTCCCTCAGGGTCCAATGCCATATCCATATCCCTGCTATTACATGCCACAGCCAAATCCAGTTCAAGTTCCTATAGCACAACAACCTCAAGCCCTACCTGAGCCTCAACCATCTCCATCACAATCTCAACCTCATCACAGCTTCTTCACACCAGGAGTTGTTGACTGGAGCAGCTTACCAGATGATCTTTCTGGTTTCAATGAGCAATTATTTGCTGGTGCTGGTCAACATGGTGGTGAACATCCTTTTGGGAATCTTGCTCTCATGGCCCTGGAGTCTACTGAGGGTTCCTGCTCTAATGCATCATCTTCACAGGTAACCCAAGTATCTTCTGAGGCTAAAGCCAAGTTATGTTCTGAATCATGCATAGCTGCCTTTGTCTCCATTAGAGAGGCAAATGTAGCTTTAATCAATCAAAATCTTGAGCTTGAGAAAACTATTTCCAAAAGAAAAGCTGAGTATGAGTCTGCTCTTAATGACAAAGATGATGAGATTTACAAGCTTAAATGCCAACTTAATGATGAAAAGGCTAAGGTAGAGGTCATACTTGAGAACCACAGAAGTCTCAAAGAGACACTTGCAGCTACCCAAGTTGAGTGTGACCGCTGGGTAACATCCTGCAAGGGATTTGAAATGCTTCTCAGCAAGCAAACAGCTTCAAATGTGAAGTTTGGAATAGGTTACAATCATACTGCACCACCTACTGATTTTACTTCAAAATCAATAGTAAATCTGAAGGTGAAAGTAATTTCCAAACCACATCATCATGTGATTCATCCTCAAATGATAATACAAAATTAGAGGATGAAGTCAGTGTTAAGATCTCAGCAAATCAATTGCCTGATGGTTTAAATGCTGATAAACACATGAAGCTGAGCAATTCAGATGTTGTCCCTCAAAGTACTCCAAGTACTGAAGGGCAAGTCACAACATCTGAAAAGCATTTCAAATCTGCTGAAATAAAAGGATTAACAACTGCTGAGGAATCTATCATACGGTCTTTCAGGACGGATAGAGAACAGCTGAAGAACAAGTCTTCAGTTGTTACCGATCCTTCAGTACTTAACACAAGTACTGAAAGGAGGAAAGTACTGAAGATCACACCTTCAGTAGTTTCCACTTCAGCAGTTGATCAATCCAAGATGAGAATAAGCCATGTGAAATATGTGGTAAATTCAATCATCTATCTGATGAATGCTGGTACAAAAAGGGTTCCAAACTCAACAGAGATAAGCTCATTAAAGAAGAGATTAATAAAATGAAAAATGAGTTTGAGACCAAGTTTGTACCACAGTCATCTCAAACTGATAAACCCAAGGCCTCACTCCAAAAAGAAGGATGGGGTTTATCAGAAAACAGCTGATAGTGTTCCTCATGATAAACATCAGACTAAGTCTGTGAATTTCAAGAAGGAGGAAATGGTGGGTCACAGGAACTCATCAAAAACAAGTACTGATGTGTCAAATGAGCTGAAGGCTTTAGCAACAAATCAGACACAACTTGTTATGATGGTTTAGCATTTGTTGGGGAGAGTTAACCAACTAGATGCACCTGTGATCAAACCACTGAAAAGGAAATCCAAGCCCAAATCTAAGAAATCCATTTCAGCACCATCTCCACCTTCGTCAGCTGTTAATCATGAGAAACAAGTTATGGTTAAATCTGTTGATGAAAACAGACCCAAAACCAAAAAGGTTTGGGTCTCTAAAGCTAACTAGTTTCTTATGATAAATGCAGGGTTCTTCATCATGCCAAAGAAGCATCTGGTATGTAGACAGTGGAGGATCTATGCATATGACTAGGAGCAGTTCTTTTCTTAATGACTACTCTCAAGGAAAGAAGGGATTTGTCTCATTTGGAAATGATGCTAAGGGTTACATCATCGGGAAAGGATTTGTGTCAAATGGAGAAATCAGATTTGATGATGTTAACCATGTGGAGAATCTCAAGTATAATCTACTGAGTGTCAGTCAGATGTGTGATAAAGGGCATGTTGCACTTTTCACAAGCCAGAACTGCCAGATTCTGTCTTCCAAAGTTCTGAGGCTGATTGACAAGGTATTGGATGAACATACTCTCCTGAAGGCCAACAGGATAGGAAGAGTATATGACAAGGTATTGAGATCAGACACCATTTTATTAGGGATTGTTTTGAAAAATGTCTGATTGATCCAAAGTTTGTTCCTAGTGCTGATGAGCTTGCAGACATATTTACTAAGCCTTTGGACAGTTCAACTTTCCAAAACCTAGTGTTAAGGCTTGGTATGCTGCAGCTAGAATAAGTGACAACTACTGATGATCTCAGTCAACAAGTACTGATGAGCATTCGTATACTATTGTCACAAATAAGTACTGAAAGTTCTTTTATCCTCAGTAGTTTTCATAACTACTGAAGACTAAATTACTTAAAAGTACTGAAGTACTCTATCTGTTGAAAAGAACTGATGTGGTTACAACTACTGATGTAGTTACAACTACTGATGTCAGTATAACAGATAAGTACTGATGACCAATGAAACGTCTGAAAATCAGACAAAAAGTCTGATGTGTTGAGGTCAAATGAAACAGCTGATGAGCTAAGAATTGACGACAACAGCTGATGAGAAACTTTTCTCTTCAGTTGTTTCTACAACTGCTGTTTCACTTCATACAACTGAAGCCAAAACCATGTCTTCAGTAGTTTTACAACTACTGATGACTAGCACCAAATCTTCAGTTGTTTACAACACCTGAAGCCAAAACCATGTCTTCAGTAGTTTCACAACTACTGATGACTAATACCAAGTCTTCAGTTGTTACAACCTTTGAAAGTTAAAACCAGGTCTTCAGTTGTTTTCAAACAACTGATGACAGCACCAACACTTTCAGTCGTTTTATATCAGCCTTTTCTTACCCTATAAATACCTAAACCTACTTTCAAACGTTTCATTAGCCGTTTTCTGTCCTTCACTCTCTCAACAATGGCGACCATGAAACTCAAACCCAGACACAACTGTGTTGCCTACCTCTCGAAATCGGCCTTTTGGAACAAATTTGATAATGCCATCGATCTTATGGTAGATTCCCAGTACCGAACCGCTTTTCTTCTGAATCCTACCATATACCCCGATTCCCTAAGCCAATTCTGGACCAACGTCTCTGTGCAAACTGGTGAGAATGATAGCCAAATCACTCTCCAGTCGTTAGTTAACCAGAAACAGGTGGTCATCACTCCAGACATCATTCGACAAACCCTAAATCTACATGATGCCACCCGTGTCACAGAATACCCGAAAGGCACAACTGATATGTCTTTCATCAATAACGGGTATGAAGGAGACTTAAGTGCTACCACCATTCTGAAGAAGCACTTCCATGATGCTGAACGTCTTATATTCCACATGGTGAATGTCTGCCTTGCATCAAAAACCTCCTCATGGGATCAGATGTCCTCCCGATGGCAACAGGTATTATACTCTATCTTTGAACGACAAAATCTAAATTTTTCTGAGATAGTTTTCATGGAACTAAAGGATCTGGCTTTGAAACCTGTGGCAAACAGATGGATATTATATCCCAGGTTTCTCATGGCCATAATTTTAAATCAGCTAAAATCAGACGGCCTTGTTGGCCTTGGAGTCCCTGCTATGGCTGTATTGCCTGAAGTATACTCCAGGCACAACTCTGACCAGACACTCAAAATGGCTGCCAAGCTGCGAAAACCCACGCAGCTGGAACCCACAGCCACCACCTCCAAATCCAAAGTCCCCACCAAACCCACCAAAAAGAAACCCAAAACGGCTACTCAGGGAAATGAGTCCCCTGAGGATGCCCCTGTACCACCAATACAGGAAACACTTACTGGTTCTAACCCCCAGTAGTGTCAAAGACTCCACCAGCCATAGCCGCTCAGGCTTCCTCTCAACAGGATCCTGATGCAACCATAATTGGGGATACCACAATGCTGGAACCTATCTCAATTGAGAAGGTTACCATTGAAGAGCACCAGTCACCCCGGGTGCAATCTGCTTCAAACCTATCTCCAAATGCAACCGCCCCTCAAAGCCCAACCATTATAGTTGCACAAGTGCTGAGTCAGCTGCATTCCTCTCCTCCTTCCCAGAAACCAATTACAATGGGGAGAACCTCAACAGCTGAGGAAGAGGACCAAAATGCTGCTGATAACCCACAGCACAGGGGTTATAATGTTCAATCTCCCCGTGTAGAGGAGGAGGTTAGAACATCTGGTGAGGCTGCCACTTCTACTGATTCAGCAAATGAATAGGATGCAGTTGGTAACATCTCTAAGACCTCACCAGAGGCAACTGCCGATGAAGGCCTCAGTCCTGAGGCAGGAAGTCCCCAGAACCAAGAACAAGGGGCACATGCTACAACTGATCTACACTCAGGGCATGTACATCCTGATTCAATCAGGAGGTCAGGTGATTCAGCAAAGACTGATGATGACCTGGGCTTTTTCTTCGATGTCTTAGCCCATAACACAATCCTTGAGGCTGAGGTGAGCAGACTCAAAGAACTGCTTGCCAAAATGTCTCAGGATCAAAGTCCATCTGCCCCAATAAACCCACAGATGGCACCTTCATCTGAAGGTTCACCAAACACTCAGCCACTACACTCAACTGAGCCACTGCTTTTGGCACCACCTCTCAGGGACAGAACCCCTCTGAGCAGATGGTTGCTACCTTTCAACATTCCTTACCTCTCATCACTCCCATCATCAATGAGATTGTGCATAAAGCCATTGATGAGAGGATCTCCTCAAATCTACAAACACTTGTTGATGATGCTGTGCAAAAGAAGCTTTCTGCCATTCAAACCCCTGAACCCAATGCACCCAAAAAGGGGGAGTCTAAGGCAGTGAAAGAAAGAAAGAGAAAGAGAGTGGAAGATGAGAAACAACAAGAGAAAGAAAAGAGTTAGAAAAGGAAAAACAGCTGATCACATACAAGAGAAAGAAAAGTGCTGAAACTCAAAAGCTGATGAAGAGAAATCATTGGAAGATCTGGTTAAAGAAGCTGATGAAGCTCACAGCAGATCAATGGACAGAATAATAGACAAACTCTTCAGACAGGGCTTTGATACAGCTACATTAGACACTGAGATCAGAAGGCTGGAGATTAAAGAGATACAAGAAGATGGGCCAGTTACAGTGTGATGGAAAGGGAGAGGTTGGAGATAATGATCAGGTTTATTGCAAAATACTTGGGAAGATCATTAATTGAGATTAAATCATGGACCAGAGACAGTATTCTGGCAATAACCACCAGAATCTGTGCTTCTGAAGCATTCAATAAGGGGTTGATTATCGAAGCCTTAGATGAAGCAGGTGCTGGGAAGAGAACTGATATGGCCAAGCTTTCCAAAGCCAAACTTACCACAAAAATGCTAGATCAGCCTTCCCAAACTCCCACTCAAAAACAACCAACCCCACAACTCTCCAAACCAATCCCTAAACCTAAACTTAAACCAACTCAACCCTCAAAACCAACTCCCTTACCCCAAAAACCACCTCAAACCACATCCAATGATGGACCCAGAAGGAGGAGAAGGGTGTTGAGGATGGAAGAAGAAGAAGAAGAAGAAGATGATGAAGAAGACAGTCTGCCAATCTCTGCTGTTCTAAAAATACCTGAGCCCAGAAGTCAACAAATGATCACACCAGACTTTCAGAGGCAAATGGTGAAAGTTAAGATTGAAGAAGAAGAACAGCAGAAACAACATGATGAGCAACTTTTGAAGATGGTTGCAAAGAGTTTCCTCAGTCATCATCTATACAAGCCATGAAGAAACATGCTCAAAGGCTGTATGCTCTCAGGCATACCTTTCAATATCAAAAGGAGAGAGTAAGGATTTGGCCAGACCCCAGGGTTAGTTCTAGAATTCATAAGAAATCCATACCAAGTAGATACAATGGCCAAGTGAGGAAGACCATAGATGCTGTTATTATGTTGGCCATTGTAGTCTCACCCTGGGAGATACTTGAAGACTTCAAGAGAGCCTACAAGTCAAAGATGACCCCTCAAACTCTAATGGAGAACAAAATGGTCAAGAAGGGGTTGTTATACAAGAGGCTTGAAGAGATCAAGAAAAATGAACTCCAGTTGTTATTAGAAGGGACTCACCCAGATGAATTTGCTTACAGAGAGATAACAACTGTTGAGTTGAAAAATGGAAAGACAGTAAAGTACCTATTAGAGTACTATGGCCCAGAGTTCTTCGAAGGAGAAGCAGAAGAACTCACTAAGGAGGAACAAGTTGTTCTCCTTGTGGCCTATGTCAGAGAGTCTTATAGACTCATCAATGGGAAGTAGGTTTCATGGTTGGGATAACAGCTCTGTGTCCAGTTCCCCAAGACAGAGTTCCCTTCCATCCTTTGACATTCACATCTACTGAAACCTGTTCCCTGGCCTGTGCTTATCTGATATCTCTGAAGCTGATCAAGAGAGTATTTCTGCCAAGAATAAGTGGGACCTCAATAAGGTTAAAGGTTTTGGCTGCATTGGTTCAGGGGGAGTTTGTTGGACCAAAAGAACCAATGAGCCTGATCAGAAAAACCTTTAAGTCCCACGGACATTACAACAACTGAAGTAGTCTGCAACAGCTGAAGACATCAACTGATAACAAGGTCTGAAGACAAAGTCTGAAGTGAAAGAGCTGAAGACAAAGTCTGAAGTGAAAAAGCTGAAGACAAAGTCTGAAGCTAAAGAACTGAAGACAAAGTCTAAAGACAAAAGCTGAAGACAAAGACTGAAGACCAAGTTTCAGATGTTGTCACAACAGCTGAAGAAGACCTCTTCAGTAGTTGTGATGGTTTCCTTTCAGTAGTTTTATGTTTCTTGTAATCAGTACTTGTAGTTTCAGTAGTTTTAGTTTCATCTTGTACTTAGCATACTCTGAGATGTTCTCAGTTGTTGTGAACATTCTCAGTAGTTTGATTACTTTCAGTTGTTTGTAATAATTCTGTTAGATGTCACTATCAAGTGACATCAGCAGACGTCACATTCCTTTATATAAGGAATGTTGACCTAATTGTAAGGTGCGCAGCTTAGCGAAGCCTAGCGAAGCTTAGCGGCCGCCATACCGAAGCATTTGTGCATGAATGATATTATCCCTTTTGCAGAAAACCCTCTTTCTCTATAACCGTGTACTGTTCCATTGAATATCTATTGTGTTCTTGCTATATTTGTCTAATTCTTGTTCTAACTCCGCTGCAATTCAACTCTAATTGATCAAACTTAGATCGCTGATCCTGTCAGGAAGCCAGAGTGAACTATTTGGGATCCAGGAATTACAACATTAATGAACTCATCTCTCTCCTCTTAGAGGAGTTTAATGAACTGGCTGACAAGGAAGTGTTAAAAAGAGAAAGGAAGCTGAGGATGCAGAACTGCTCCTCAAGATCAAGGAAGAAAGAAGAAGAAAAAGAATCCACAAAGCTCCTATCCTCTCCCTAATTCAAGAAAGTCCTGAGATAGAGAATGTGGCTACAGAGCAACAAACTCAGGTTGGTAAGGAACTAGATAGGCAAAACATGATAGCCTACCTGAGAGCCATAGGTCTTTATCAAGCAGCAACCCTTCTTCCATTACCATATGACTACATAGAATTTGAATACCTCAAGTAGCTTAAGCAACAGGTGCAAAAAGAGAAAAAAACTGCTCAGAGGAAGATGAAGGAAGAGGCTGCTAAGTCAAGAGCCATCATCCAAGCCAATCAGAAGAAGTCTGCTAACAGACTAAAGATGGTTAGCTTCTTGGAGCTGTATGGATTCTCCGGAAGGAGACTTGGTCCAATGTCTCTATCCACCATGGATGAGCATATTAGAGTGATCAAGCAGAAGATCAAGAGGGGTGAGCTGGTTGACTTGCATTGTCTACTAAGTTAGGCTGCACCTAAAGCTGAGGTCAATGTTGAACCCCAAGAGACAACACAACCTTGACCTAGTGCTGCCTCATAGCCAGCTTCATCTTCTGATTCATATAGTGCTCCTAGGACTGCTCAGTAAAATGGTGTTGCTGAGAGGAGAAACAGGACACTTATTGAAGCTGCAAGAACCATGTTGTCTGACTCTAAACTGCCTATCAGCTTCTGGGCAGAGGTAGTTAACACAGCCTGCTATGTATAGAACAGAGTGTTAGTGGTTAAGACTCATAGTAAGACTTCTTATGAGCTGTGGTACAAAAGGATACCTTTAATTGGTTTCCTCAGGTCATACGATGTCCTTGCACCATCTTGAATACCAAAGACCAAGTAACCAAATTTGATGAGAAGTCAGATGATGGACACTTTATTGGATACTCTTCCAAAGCTAAAGCTTATAGAGTATACAATCTCAGAACTAGAGTAGTTGAGGAGTCAGCCACTGTGACCTTTAATGAGCACACCCCTAGTGTGAAAGGTTCTGGTTAGGATTGGTTATTTGATCTTGACTTTATTACTAAATGTTTTAACAAGTCTTGTGAGAATGTTTCAGGATCTACAGATAACATATCAACAGGAGATCCTGACCGAAGATTTGAGCTGAGAAGACCAAGCAAGATTACTACTTCAGCTCCTTTGGTGACTAACCCTGTAAATGAAGATCCTATAAGCACAAACATGACAAATTCAACTGATACATCTGAGATGCCTTCAAATACCAGCTCAGAGGCTCAAAACTCAGGTGAAGGAGCTTCAAATGTAGGAGGAAATGGAGGTGGTGATAGTGATCAAGAATTTCTTGATGCTGATAACCACTCCATAGAAGACAACATAAATGATGTCACACACTCATTGGTTCAAGTCTCACTTGATATGTGTACTGATGTTGTGGGTGACACTCCATTACCAAATATGAATTTCTCTAATCTAGATCTGTCAAATCAACTTGCTTTGATCCCTCAACTCAGGATCCACAAGTCACACCCCACCATAAATATCATTGGAAATGTTGATACAGGGTGAGAACAAGAGGACAAGACAAAAATGTTTGTCTATATTCTTGCTTCTTGTCCCAAGTAGAGCCAAAGAAATTTGATGAGACTATGAAAGATGGAAGCTGGGTTGAAGCAATGCAAAAGGAGCTTCTTCAATTCAAAAGACAGAAGGTTTAGAACCTATGTCCTCTTCCTTATAGGAAGACTATCATAGGAACCAAGTAGGTTTTTAGGAACAAGAAGGATGATATAGGACTTGTCATCAAGAACAAGGCAAGACTAGTTGTTCAAGGGTACACACAAGAAGAGGGAATTGATTACACAGATGTTTTTGCTCCTGTGGCAAGAATTGAAGCTGTAAGAATATTACTGGCTTTTACTGCATCCAAGGATTTCAAGGTCTACCAACTTGATGTCACGTGTGCTTTTTCTGTATGGGGTGATTGATGAAGAGGTGTATGTCAAACAACCACCTGTCGTAGCAGAACCAGATCATTCTGATTATGTCTACAAGCTTGATAAAGCTCTTTATGGGCTGCACCAAGCTCCAAGGAAGTGGTATGAAACACTATCTTAGTATCTCTGTCAACGTGGTTACAAGAGGGGTACTATAGATGGAAATCTCTTCATCAAAGGGACAGGAAAGAACTTAATGCTGGTTCAAGTATATGTGGATGACATTATCTTCGGGTCAACTAATCCAAAGCTCCATAAAGACTTTAAGAGGCTGATGAAGAACAGATTTGAAATGAGTGCCATGGGGGAACTAAATTTTTTTCCGGGAATTCAAGTGAAGCAAGTTGAAAATGGCATCTTTATAAGTCAGTCAAAGTATGTACAAGACATAGTTACAAGATTCAACATGACTGAATGTAAGGTTGCTAAGACACCTATAGCCAGAAACCACTCCCTAGGACCTGATCTTGAGGGGGAGTGTGTGGATGAACATCTTTATAGGGCTATGATTGGGTCTCTTATGTACCTAACAGCCAACAAGCCTGATATCATGTTTCCCACATGCATCTGTGCAAGATGTCAAGCCAACCCCAAGATGTCACACCTGGTTGCTGTCAAAAGGATTCTTAGATATCTCAAAGGTGCTCCCAAGCTTGGCCTTTGGTATCCAAAGAGTTCTGACTTCAATCTGTATGCTTATACAGATAGTGACTATAGAGGTTGCAACATGACTGCAAAGTCTACATCTGGGGGATGTCAATTCCTTGGTGGAAGGATTGTCTTATGGCAATGCAAGAAACAATCTTGTGTCTTTGCATCAACTGCTGAGGCTGAATACATTGCTGCTGCAAGTTGCTGTGCTCAAGTGCTTTGGATTCAGAATCAGATGCTAGACTATGGATTCAACTTCAAAGAGACTCCCATCCATATAGAAAACAACAGTGCTATTTCCATTACAGAGAATCCTGTGCAGCAATCAAGGACCAAACACATCAATATCAGGTATAATTTGATTAGAGATAATTTTGAGAAGGGATTAATTAAACTAGTCAAAGTTAACACAAATAAACAATATGCTACTCTGTTCACTAAAGCTTTTGATGAACAGAGATTCAAATATCTTCTATAAGCTATTGGGATATTAACTTTGAGTATATTTTCTTAAAAACTTAAATCAACTTTATTTCTAAAACCTGTGTGTCCTAAGGATAATTTGTTGGAGTTCTGGTGGACCTACGAAGAGGTCACCATGGACGGGGAGAAGGCACTATCTGCCACAGTGCAGGGGAGGACAATCTTCATCACTCTGGCCATCATAAACACATATCTTCAGCTGGATGATGTAGAAGGTGACTTGTCCTTCCCCAAAGCTATAGTCAACCACTCCTTTGTGCAGATGGGCTATGAGGGTGACTTCTCAGTCAAAACCTTCAAGAAGGGGAAGGTCTCATCCCAATGGAAGTACCTCCTGCATGTTGTCATACACAGCTTGTTAAACAAGCATGGAGGATGGGATCAGATTCCAGAAGACCTCTCTTTCATAGTCTATGGAATGGTTCAGGGGGTCAAGTTCAGGTATTATCAATTTGTATATACCAATTTGCTTACTAACTTGGACTCCCTAGAGTATTACATGTTCCCTAGATATCTCCAGCACATTCTCAACTGTGAACTGGGCACACAGTTGAGGGGAACAGGTAATATTCTTAAAATGGGACAAATAAAGCCCGACATCTTCAAAATAATAAGGAAGCCAACTGTTGGCTTCTCTGGGGTAGAAATAGCCCTTGCCCTAAAATTGTTTGAGCTCATTGCTTAAGGTGGCAATCTAGCAGCACTAGCTAGTGTTGAACTCACACCTTTTATCTCTCAACCACACATACAGCCTACAATAACCATCACCTACCATAGAAAAACCAAGTGAACCCCTACACATGCTATTCAGCTTATGCAGGTCTCCATATTACCATCCTTACAGGAGGAAGTGGACACTCGAGCTCCCACTTCCCCTGAGGAGCAAACCACTCCCATGTCTCATATGATCAGTACTGAGGTTCCTCATGCTCAGCTTGATGAGCTCACTCCCCAAATAGCCTTAAGCCTTCACTCAAAGTCTCCACACTCTAGTGAACAACCTTCCGAGGAAAGTTACCATCCCCAGCCGCTGGATCTAAACCAACCAATTCCCAGCCTTGACTTCTATGATGATGAAGACATGGCATTCAACGAGTCCCATGAGTCTCTCTTCTCCACACCTACTCAAGGAGAGATGAGTACTCCTATCTCACCCAGGTCTATCCCACATCATTCACATATCACTGAGGTGGATCTCCCTGAACTTGTTCAGGAGATCCATATGGAAGAGGCTCTCACTTCAGCAAGTGATTACATCTTTAAGACCTCAACCATGGTAACCAGGCTTTTTGACACTTCTCTTGAAGCTGTCATAAGGCAGGGGAAATCTAGTAGCCAAGAACAATATGCTGGTGATGAGGAGGAGGATCTTGGTCCAATTCTCTCATCCCCTCGTGATTCTTCTAATGAAGATGAGGGGAGTCTGAAACTAAAGGTGCACACACTGACTAAAACTTGCACCTATTTAGTCTCTAAGATTAGTCACCTGGAATCTCAGGTGACTATCTTACAAAAGAGGGTCAATGACCAGCAACTTGAGATCACCGATCTCAAGGGCCAGCTAGCTGAGAGACCACTAATACGAACTCAACCAGGTCCACAAGAACCTGTGAATGTGACAGACTCAACCCCCAGCTCACTTATGCAAGAAGGTGATGCTACCAAAAAGGGGGAGAAAGTCCAAACAGTCACAGAACCTGGGAGTTCCTCTCAGAGTATGGACATAGAAGATTCACCACCCTCTCTTGCAATAATCCATACTCAGCAACCTTCTCAAGTCCACATAGATGTAGGCTCTCTCATTCAAAGTCTATTTGAGGAGGGTATACCCAAAGCCATGTCTACTCCATCTCCCCACTCTGAGAACCCAATCATAGGTTAAAGGTATGACACAGAAAGAAGAGCTCTCATCATCTCTAGAACTCAGGGTCAACAAGAAACTTTCAACTTTTCAAACCTGACTTTCTATGAGTGCATAATCTGGTTGATCTTCTACTTGTCAACCCAAGCCAAAACAGACAAGCTGGAAGATTAGCAGACTGGATACAAGAAAGGGTGCTAGAAGAGTTCAAGATGAGATCAAGATTATATAGACAGAGGATAGCAGGTGAGATCTTTGGTCAACTGGATGTTGAGGTGGACTCTTAGATTAGCTTCAAAGGGAAAACCTTGACTGAAGGCCCAGAGGTTGAGCCTGTGAACCTTGAGATAGGATCTCCTTCTGCACCCAGTGCCCTCAATGAAGTACTAGCTGGTGATGGTGCTTCACAACCTCTCTCTGGCCAGAGCTTGACTGCTGAACCAAGCAATGAAGGCCAAAGCTCTCTCCACCCTGAGTCACCAAGGCCTGTGCGTGACAAAGGGAAGAGGAGGGAGGCAGAGGATGCAGCATTGCTCCTCAAGATTAAGGAAGAAAGGAGACTTAAAAGGCTCTACAAACATGCTCCTGTCCTCTCCCCAGTTCAAGAAAGTCTTGAGACAGAGATTGTGGCACAGGCACAACCTCAGGTAGATAGGGAAGCTGAAAGAATGAATATGATCAACTACTTGAGTGCCAAAAGACTCTATCAGGTAGCTGTACTTCTTCCCTTATCCTTTGAGTACATAGAGTTTGAATATCTCAAGCAGCTGAAGGAACAAGCCATAAAAGAAAGAACAGCTGCTAAGAGAAAGCTAAGGGAAGAAGCTGCAAGGTCAAGGGCCATCATCCACAAAAGCCAAAAGAAGTCTGAAGATAGACAAAGGATGATGAGGTTCTTGAAGCTGTACGGATTCTCCGGAAGGAGGCTTGGTCCTATGTCTCTATCCACCATGGATGAGCATATAAGAGTGATCAAGCAGAAGATTTAAAGGGGAGAGCTTGTAGACTTGCATTCTCCACCAAGTCCAGCTCAACCTAAAGTTGAGGTGAAGGTTGAAACCCTTGAGATAACACAACCTGATCCTAGAGCTGCATCTCAGCCAACTTCATCTTTTGATCCGTAGCAGGGTTCTCTCTCTCTCCATCTGAACCTATGAGATAAGAGATCCTAACTAAAAGGGACACAATAGAACAATCTGGTGCTGAAGACCAGTCTTCTCAGTTGAAAACTTCAAAGAGGAGGAAAAGGATGTCCAGAAAAAGTGTTTCAAAGAAGAAGAAAACCAAGGCATCCACCTCCACACCTCAAGATGAGTCAGAGCATCTTGAGGAAGTGCATAAAGAGGCTACTCAATCAACTCCTATTCAAGTAGAGCCTTTTACCATTGGAAGAGCCATCTTGTCCTGGAGTTTTGCTGCCAATCCGGACAGATGATATGTCATCAGAGATCAAGGAGGTCAAGATGTCTATATCTGGCAAGAAATGCTTGATCTTCCTCTACATGATCTCTATGACCTGAGAAGATACTATGAAAGTCTAAAGGATCCTGACTAGATGATGAAGAGAGGCTTGGTCTTGATCCTAATGAGGACTATCAACATCTGAAGTACTTCTCTATTTTGGTAGCATCAGCCTAGGGGGAGTTTGTAAGGTAACATCAAAAAATTATAAGACTGATGCAACCAAAGAAGCCAAAACAACCAAAGGTCTTCCTGTATGCATGCACTGAATATACAAAGTAGAAGTGCTTCGGAAGTTTTACACACTACATCAGAAAATACTCTAAGTGTAAAATCTTCCGAAGCCAAAGTCCAAATCTTCCGAAGCCAAAGATGAAGTCTTTCGAAGCTTCAGAGACAAAGTCTTCCGAAGCACTTTTGCTGTGAAGTCTGATTTCTTCCCGAAGACAGAGAAAGACATGCTTTTTCTGATCTACTTTACATAAAGATGACACACTTTCCGCTGCAACTCTGAAGACTCACCAACTTGTATCAGTTGGTGAAAAGTCCATGCTTTTGTAAACTATAGATTAAGGTTTTTGTCTGTAACTTCCTACTTTTGTACCTGTAAACCTTTTTGTAGTAGAAAAGGATGTGAGCTATGGCATTTCATAGTCACTAGTCAAAAGGCAATCTACCTTTTGACTTTAGATTGATCTTGTTGTCTAGATTAGTCAATTCCAACTATCCTTCTAAGTATTGATGGTTGTAGGATGTAGTATAAAGAGTCTCACGTTCTTGTAATTTAGATATGCTTTGTAACACTTGTAATAGAACTTGAGAGAAATATACAACACTCCTTGAAAACCATATTTCTGTGTTAGTGTTGCTTGTTCTATCTCATTACTTACTTGTGTTCATAGTATCCTCATAATCAAACCCGGTTCCCTATTTGAACTGTTAAGTGTTCCAAGTCTCTCCTTATTGTGAAACTGATTGTGTTAGGCACCCTTACCTGGTCCTACAGAGTATACAATCTTAGAACTAGAGTAGTTTAGGAGTCAGCCAATATGACCTTCAATGAGCACACTGACCTTCAATGAGCACAGACACAGTATGAAAGGTTTTGGTCCTGATTGGCTCTTTGATCTTGATTTTGTTACCAACTGTTTAACAAATCTTATGAAGATGTTTCAGGATCTACATGAATCTTATCATCAGGAGATTCTGATCCAAGATTTGAGCTGAGAAGACCAAGTATTCAAACTACTTCAGCTACAGTGGTAACTAGCCCTGCAGTCGGAAATCCTGTAAGCACAACCATGACAAATTCTTCAGCTGATACATCTAAGGTGCCTATAAATTTTAGCATAGAGGCATTGAACTTAAATGAAGGAATTTCCAATATAGGAGGAAATGGAAGTGGTGAGAGTGATCAAGAATTTCTTGATGCTGATAACCACTCCATAGAAGACAACATCAATGATGTAACACACTCATTGGATTAAGTTTCTCTTGATAAGTGTGTTGATGTGGTGGATGATAGTCAAGCACTAGATCTAAATTTCACCAATTTAGATCTGTGTAACCAACTTGCTATGATTCCTTAACTGAGAATCCACAAGTCACATCCCACCATAAACATCATTGGAGATGTTGAGACTAGGTGAGAACAAGAGGACAAACCCATGACAAAAATGTTTGTCTTCACTCTTGTTTCTTGTCCCAGATAGAGCCTAAGAAGATTGATGAGGCTTTGAAGGATGGAAGTTGGGTTGAAGCAGTAAGCAATGCAGGAGGAGCTACTTTAATTCAAGAGAAAAGGTTTGGAATCTATGTCCTCTTCCTAAAGGGAAGACTACCATAGGTACCAAATGGGTATTTAGGAACAAGAAGGATGACAGAGGGCTTGTCATCAAGAACAAGGCTAGACTAGTTGTTCAAGGGTACACACAAGAAGAAAGGATTTATTACATAGATGTTTTTTCTCCTGTAGTAAGACATGAAGCTGTTAGAATATTCCTGGCTTTTGCTGCATCCAAGGATTTCAAGGTCTATCAACTTGATGTCAAGTGTACCTTTCTATATGGGGTGATTGATGAGAAAGTGTATGTCAAACAACCACCTGGCTTTGCAGACCCAGATCATCCTGATTAAGTCTGCAAGCTTGACAAAGCTCTTTATGGACTGCATCAGGCTCAAAGGAAGTGGTATGAGACACTATCACAGTATCTCTGTCAGCATAGGTATAAGAGGGTCCTATTGATGGAATACTCTTCATCAAAGGAATAGGAAATGACTTGATGCTGGTTCAAGTTTATATAGATGACATTATTTTTAGGTCAAATAATCTGAAGCTTTGCAAAGACTTTGAGAAGCTGATGAAGAATAGATTTAAAATGAGTGCCATGGGGGAACTCAATTTCTTTCTAGGAATTCAAATGAAGTAGGTTAACAATGGAATCTTCATAAACTAAAGAAAGTATGTGCAAGACATACTTAGCAGATTTCATATGACTAAGTGCAAGGTTTCTAAGATACCCATAGCTAGAAACCACTCCCTAGGACCAGATCTTGAGGGGGAGTGTGTTGATGAACATCTATACAAGGATATGATTGGGTCTCTTATGTACCTCATAGGTAGTAGGCCTGATATAATGTTTGCTACATTTATTTGGGCAAGATATCAAGCTAACCCCAAGATGTCACACCTGGTTGCTGTCAAGAGAATTTTCAAATATCTTAAAGGTGCTCCCAAACTGGGCCTTTAGTATCCAAAGATTTCTGTCTTTAATCTGTATGCCTATACAGATAGTGACTATGGTGGCTGCAATATGATTGCAAAGTCTACATCTGGGGGATGTCAATTTCTTTGTGGATGGATAGTCTCATGACAATGCAAGAAATAATCCTGTGTGTCTGCATCAACTGCTAAAGCTGAATACATTGCTGCTGCAAGCTGCTGTGCTCAAGTGCTATGGATTCAGAATCAGATGTTAGACTATGGATTCAAATTCAAGGAGACTCCCATTCACATAGACAACAATAGTGCTATCTCTATTATAGAGAATCCTGTGCAACACTCAAAGACAAAGCACATCAACATCAGGTATCATATAATTAGTGTTGGTCCTCATGATCGATTCAATAGCGCACTTGATGTATACCAATGATTTCCCATTGATTTAACACAATATACCCAATAACACAATGAACAATTTAGAATCTAAAAAATGACAATCAAACAAAAGGCTCAATAATAATGATAATAAGCTTCCAGCCGCACACACACAATTGCAATAATGATATTTCGTATTAGGGTTTTTGCAATCGGTTACTTACATAGATAGAAAAAATACAACATATAAGCAAACCTAATTTCACTGGCAGTTTCGCTGAACTGCCTGACTATTAACTAGTTTCACCTGGCAGCGAACTACAGTTTCACCGGGTGAATAGACACAGTTGACTCCGGGCGAAACTATAGTTTCGCTGGAACACAAAAGTCAACAAAAATACAAATTATAAGAGAAAAGTTAACATTAATCCTATTACATAACATTTAACCTATCAACTATAGTGAGTCCAACCTATACTAGCATATCAGCAATCTCGTAAATCTTTGACTCTCTAGTCAAATTTCTTCTTGTTATTTACCTTATTTTATTTTATTTTTTGTTTATTTTAATCTTCCGTTAGTCTTATTTCTTTGGTGTGTTGATATTTTGGGATGATGAATGCTTTTCATAATGGTTTTTGTAAATGCAATTTTTTTTTTAATTTTTTTTAAGTTTTAGGCACCAGCGAAACTACAGTTTCGCTGGTTGTTTCGCCAAGTGAATCTATAGATTCACCCGGCAAAATCGCTGCTCACCGAATAAATGATTTGCGTAGTGATGCCGAGCGAAACTATAGTTTTGCTTCCAGCGAAACTATGACCTATATATTGCATAGTGTGAAATTCTTTTCACATATGTCTGTGCGAAACTAAACCCTAGTTTCTCTGGGTTCATATCTACCTTGTTCCAAAACTATGATTTTCGTCGTGTTTGTTTGCTTCTAAGCTATCTGGTAGGTGTTGCGAACGTGTTTCCATGTTTGCTTTTAAGCTTTCTGATCCTATGGAGGTATTTTCATTCTGTGATGAGGATTTGGTAATTCTATGTGAGAATCACATCAAAGCAGGAGCTGGAGCTAAAACAAGAAAAGAAGCCAGTTTGTTTATGAATGTGGCTAATAAAGCTCGTGGAGTAAGGGCAGAGGTCAGGGAGCTCACTGAGAAGGTATCAAAGGCTGACGAGTTAAGGCTGGACATGTAGGATCTTACAAGACAATTTCAAGGGAAGTGCAAGGGCAAAAGAGGAGAGTACAGCAGGAGCGGATCAAGAAACATCTGATAAAGCTGAAGAGGAAGTGAGAGATGGGCAAGAAGACCCAGAGTGAGGTCCAACTTAGGGGGACAATTGATAATCTAGTATAGGTTGGACTCACTATAGTTGATAGGTTAAATGTTATGTAATAGGATTAATGTTAGTTTTTCTCTTGTAATTTTTATTTTTGTTGACTTTTGTGTTCCAGCGAAACTACGGGCGAAACTATAGTTTCGCCCGGAGTCAGCTGTGTCTATTCACCCGGTGAAACTGTGGTTCGCTGCCGGGTGAAACTAGTTAATAGTCAGGAAGTTTTGCTAGTCAACGAAACTGCCAGCGAAATTAGGTTTGCTCATATATTGTATTTTTTCTATCTGTGTAAGTAACCGATTGCAAAAACCCTAATACGAAATATCATTGTTGCAGTTATGTGTGTGCGGCTGGAAGCTTATTATCTTTATTATTGAGCCTTTTGTTTGATTGTCATTGTTTAGATTCTAAATTGTTCATTGTGTTATTGGGTATATTATGTTAAATCAGTGAAAAATCATTGTTATACATCAAGTGCACTATTGAATCGATCATGAGGACCAACAATTAGAGATAATTTTGAAAAGGTATTGATAAAACTAGTTAAAGTTAAACACAAATGAACAATATGCTGATCTATTCATAAAAACTTTTGATGAGCAGAGATTTAAGTATCTTGTATCAGCTATTGGGATGATTAACTTTAAGTAGACTTAGGGAAGGACAAGTCACCCTCTTCATCATCCAGCCTTGGATGGGAGTTGATGGTGGCTGGAGTGATGAATACTGTCCTCCCCTAGATTTGAGTGTCTTTTTGTGGTAGTGGTTTGGTGTCAACCAAGCTTAACCGAGAAGGACTTGTTTTTCTCATTTACCTAAAACCATTTATCTTTTGTGTTTAATGGTCAGACATTAATCAGGAGCGAGTTTGATATGGCTAGCGAGTTTGGTTCTTGAGCATCGCTCGACGCCTGAGATACGTTGCTAGTTGCATTTGATATGGATTTGCGCCAGCTGGCTAAAGAGATGGGTGCTTACCATGGTCTAGAAGGCTACAATGGATGACTTATTTGATCAATTACAAGGAGTATACTGGTTTAATTTGCACTGTAGTAGTCCGTGCCTTCCCACCGTCCAAGATGACCTCTTGGCAGGTCCTCCAGAACTCCAAAAGTTGATCTTCATATAATGGAGGGTCGATTGTGAGGGCGGTGAGGTAGTTGGTTAGAGACAAGAAGCGGCAAACGTCTGAGAAACCAGGATATATCTCAGACGATAACAGAGCAACTTGATTACGTTGCCTGTGTAGGTGCATGGAGAAATCTGGTTGGTTTCAGGGATCAGGGTTGGCCATTTTGAGTAGCTTAGTAGTGAAGAAATGTAAGAACAATGTCGGTTTGAGTAGCTTAGGATGTGAGCTTTGGCATGTCATAGTCACTAGTCAAAAGGCAATCTGCCTGCCTTTTGACTTTATATTGATCTTGTTGTCTAGATTAATGTTTCCAGCTGGCCTTCAAAGTATGGCCGACTGTAGGATGTAGTATAAAGTATGTCAGGTCCTTCTATTTTTTTTTATGCTTTGTAACACTTGTAAAAAAACTTGAGAGCAATATACAACATTCTTGAAAACCATATTAGTCTGTTCTTGTTCTTAGTTCTGTCTCATTTACTTGTGTTCTTAGTATCATTTACATAAACCCGGTTCCTCATTTGATGTGTTAAGTGTTCTAACACTCTCCTCATTATGAGACTGATTGTATTGACCATCCCTTAACCGGTCTTGCGAATGAAGGAGAAAGTGAAAGAGGAGGAACCATTGTATATATATATATATATATATATATATATATGATATGGATTTGAGACAAAATTAATGCAAACGAATAACCATTAAAATCCAAATCTCGATCCCACCTCTGAAAAAGTGCCCAAAAAGGTAGTTTTTTTAGAAGTCGAAAATCTTCCGAAGGTACTTTGTTTTTCGGAAGTTTCGATAAAACTTCCAAAGCCAATTTGGCTTCAGAAGATATTCCTTAGTTTTTGCAAGAATTTTGCTTCAGAAGAAAAATTACTTAGAGTATTTTTACATCCTAGATAGATTTTGCTTTGGAAGATATCAAATATCAAAAATATTATTCAATAAGAGAATAAAGCATCCGAGACTTAGTTGCTTTGGAAAAAAATAATCCTTTAATACATATAAATACGTGATGACAAATATAAGCTTCAGAAGATATATTCGAATTTCTTCTGAAGGTTGATTTCTCAGAAGTAGTTATATGTTTTGAATACATAATTTTCTTCCAAAGACAACTTGATGCCTTCCGAAGGAAAATATATCTAAAATTCTCAAAAATTCTAAGGATATCATTTTGAAAAGTTTCTTCCAAAGTAAACAGGACTTATATGGTGATGATATAGACAAATTAAGACACACATATTATTAAAAATAATATTGAGTTTAGTTTTAAGAAAATTCTACTCAAAGTTAATCATCCCAATAGCTGATACAAGATACTTAAATCTTTACTCATCAAAAGCTTTTGGGAACAAATCAACATATTATTCATTTGTGTTAACTTTGACTAGTTTTATCAATTCTTTTTCAAAATTATCTCTAATCAAATGATACCTGATGTTGATGTGCTTTGTCTATGAGTGCTGTATAGGATTCTCTATAATAGAGATAGCACTGTTGTTGTCTATGTGGATGGGAGTCTCCTTGAAGTTGAATCCATAGTCTAGCATCTGATTCTGAATCCAAAGCACTTGAGCATAGCAGCTTGCAGCAGCAATGTATTCAGCTTCAATAGTTGATGCAGATACACAGGATTGTTTCTTGCATTGCCATGAGAATATCCTTCCACCAAGAAATTGACATCCCCCAAATGTAGATTTTGCAGTCATATTGCGGCCACCATAGTCACTATCTATATAGGCATATAGATTGAAGTCAGAATTCTTTAGATACCAAAGAACCAGTTTGGGAGCACCTTTAAGATATTTGAGAATTCTCTTGACAACAACCAGGAGTGAAATCTTGGGGTTGGCTTGATATCTTGCACCAATACATGTAACAAACATGATATCAAGCTTGCTGGCTGTGAGGTACATAAGAGACCCAATCATTGCCCTGTATAGATGTTCATCAACACACTCCACCTTAAGATCTGGTCCTAAAGAGTGGTTTCTGGCTATGGGTGTCTTAGCAACCTTGCATTCAATCATATGAAATCTGGTATATATGTCTTGCACATACTTTGACTCATTTATGAAGATGCCATTGTAAACTTACTTCACTTGAATTCCTAGAAAGAAATTGAGTTCCCCTATGATACTCATTTCAAATCTATTCTTCATCAGCTTCTCAAAGTCTTTGCAGAGCTTCGGATTAGTTAACACGAAGATAATGTTATCTATATAAAATTGAACCAGCATCAAGTCATTTCCTGTTCCTTTGATGAAGAGTGTCCTATCAATAGCACCTCTCTTGTATCCATACTGACAGAGATACTATGATAGTGTCTGATACCACTTCCTTGGAGCCTGATTCAACCCATAAAGAGCTTTTTCAAGCTTGCAAACATAATCAGGATGATCTGGGTCTGCAAAGCTAGGTGGTTTCTTAACATACACCTCCTCATTAATCACCTCATATAAGAAGGCACACTTGACATCAAGTTGGTAGACCTTGAAATCCTTGGATACAGCAAAAGCCAAGAATATCCTAACAGCTTCAAGTCTTGCTACAGGAGCAAAAACATCTGTTTAGTTAATCCGTTCTTCTTGTTTGTAACCTTGAACAACTAGTCTTGCCTTGTTCTTGATGACAAGTCCTCTATAATTTCTTGATCTTGAATACCCACTTGGTACATATGCTAGTCTTCCCTTGAGGAAGAGGACATAGATTCCAAACCTTCTATCTCTTGAATTGAAGAAACTCTTCCTAACTTGCTTTAACCCAACTTCCATCTTTCAAAGCCTTTTCAATCCTCTTAGGCTCTATCTAAGACAAGAAACAAGAGTGAAGACAAACATTTTTGTCATGGGTTTGTCCTCTTGTTCTCATCCCAGTCTCAACATCTCCAATGATGTTTGTGGTGGGATGTGACTTGTGGATTCTCAGTTGAGGAATCACAGCAAGTTGGGTTGATAGATCTAAATTGGTGAAATTCAGATCTGGTGCTTAACTATCATCCACCACATCAACACACTTCTCAAGAGAAACTTAATCCAATGAGTGTGTTACATCATGGATGTTGTCTTCTATGGAGTGGTTATCAGCATCAAGGAATTCTTGATCACTATTGTCAAACCCTCAATTTCCACAAAAGGGGTTTTAGCGTCAGGCGCGTGACATACCAGGATCTCAGCCGTTAGTTACACCAAATGACATAATAATTACAAAACATAGTTGTGCAATAATATTAGAAAACCCAAAAAACATAGCTAATAATGTATTCACAAAGACGTTTGCGAAAGCGTAATAATTCATAATTCAAATGCACAAAACACACGCAACTCAAATAAATGTAATTTGCAAAAACAATGTTTAATCGTTTAAAGTAATCAAAATGCATGCAACATGAGATGCTCCTAGCCATGCACACCTTATGAACCTGAAAAAACATGCTAAAGTGTCAACACAGGGTTGGTGAGTTCACAGGTTTTCTTGTTGCATGGTCTGTTGTGGTGATAATTGCATTAGTTGCACTTTAGTAGTGTCCCAGTATAACCACCATCGTGTTGTGACGATGAAGAAGATTGGTTGAACGTGTGGGAGTTGTCAAACTTCATGGATTGTTGTGGCTGCTGCTAAGAGGTATTCTGCTTGTTGTTGAAACCAGACTCCCACTTCCTCTTGTTGTTTCCATCAGAAGTAGTTTATGCAGAACTGCGCGAGGGTAGCTTACCTTGCGTGACAGCCTGGTCGGTCAGCCTGTGGGCCAGTCTGATTGCTTCCTGTATAGTGTTTGGTCGAGTAGCAGTGACCATACTCTGGATTTCTGGGGCTAACCCATGCAGATACCTTTCAATCCTCAAAGAAGGAGGGTTGACCATGTTGGGGCACAGAGTAGCAAGCTCATGAGAGCGAGTAGTGTATGCCTCGATCTCAGAACCCGACATCTTTAGATTCCAAAACTCCATCTCTAATTTCTGTACCTCATCACAAGGGCAGTATTCATCCTTCATCAGATTCTTGAAATCCTCCCAGGTAGTTAGATTAGCTATTTCCACCCCTAAAATCTTTACTTGGGTGTTCCACTAGGATAGAGCAGCTCCATCCAAGGTACCAATGGCATACTACACCCGACTTGCCACTGAGAAATCGCACATTTCAAACACTGATTCGAGCTTCTCGAACCGTCTCAGAAGACCTACTACTCCTTCTACTCCCATGAATGGGTTGGGTTTGCAGTCCTTGAAGGACTTGAAAGTACAAACCCCTTGACCTGCAATAGTTTTAGATGAGGACTTTGGAATTTGAACGAATGTTATAATTTAACAGGATTGACGGAACGTTAACATCAGGAATGAATTTGGTATTACTTACAGATCGGAGCGGGCTGTGGGTTGGGGTTATGGTTGGCCAACGCATCAGCCACATGCTGGTTAATGAGTGCGCCCTGTTTTGCTGGAGTTATGTTGATGGTACAACGACCACGTCCGTGTCCACGTCCAGACATTCTTAACAATCACAACATACGAACATAAGTAAATATGCAACATATCAACTACATTTAAGTATAAGCAATTAAAAGAATTTAGCACACACACAACTAAATGTTCAATTAATAATTTCTGGTAAAATAAATTGTAAGTACGTCTACAATTAATCAAACCAAATATCAATATTCAAAAACATCAGTTGGATGGGTAACAACCCTTCCCATCTAGGTGTGAAATAAACAAAAGTCTGATAAACAAACGAAACGAATGAAAAAGGAAAATCAATGCGAATCGATAGATCCGGTGCTGTTCTCGAGCTCGTCCTCAGGCTGCTCCTCAGGTTCCTCCTCAGGATCCTCTTTTGGCGCCTCCTCTGGTCCCTCTTTTGGATCTTCCTTAACAGGCTCCTGCACTGCATTCATTGCATTTACTTGACCTTCCAGAGTATCAAGTAGCTCTCCATACGCTGCAATGTCCATTTCATTACCACGTATGCGCTCAATTAGGTCACCGACATGACCCACATGGGTGTTATGATGATCGATGAGTACGTTAAGTAGCCTCCTCAATTCTTTGGTTTTTTCCATTGCTTCCCGCATTGCTTTCTTCAGTGCCCTATTGTCGTCTGACAACTTAGCATCTTGCTTGTGCTCGACATGCAGAGTGGCTGCCATAGCAGCCATAGCCAGATCAAGAGTACAGGTAAGAGAAGGTAGGATAGGAGCATCAGGGATCCTATAAGGGGTGGACCTAGTCCTAGGCAGACGTTCAAGGGGTAGAGGAACATTCATCTCTTGAATCATCATGGTCATGTAATGAGGGTAGTACTCCCATCGGTGAACTGGGGGGGTACTGGGGTAAAGCAAAAGGTTGGTCATAGTCAAACTCCTCATTGTTATTAAGGCGCATAGGCCACTCGTACGGACCCGTGGGTGGAGGTACGGAATCAAAGAAAACAGGCCTTTTTCCCCGAGAAGAAGAAGAGGGTGCAGAAGATGAAGCCATTCCTACAAAGAACTGTTCATTGGAATGAGCAACAACAAGCAATCCAGCAAAGCAAAGCAAACAAGGCCAGCTAACAAAGCTAGACATGTCTATATGCGTGTAACTAATGCATCAGGCTATAGTCTAAATCTAATGCAAATGAAATGGAAATTCATTTAGTTTGCTATAACCATTGGCTCTGATACCAATCTGTCACACCCTCAATTTCCACAAACGGGGTTTTACCGTCAAGCGCGTTACATACCAGGATCCCAACCGCTAGTTACACCAAACGACACAATAATTACAAAACATAGTTGTGCAATATTATTAGAAAATCCCAAAAAAAAAACATAACTAATAATGTATTCCCAAAAACGTTTTTGGAAGCGTAATAATTCGTAACTTAAATGCGCAAAACACGTGCAACTCAAATAAATGTAATCTGCAAAAACAATGTTTAATCGTTTAAAGTAATAGAATGTATGCAACATGAGATGCTCCTAGCTGTGCACACCTTATGAACCTAAAAGAAACATGCTAAAGTGTCAACACAGAGTTGGTGAGTTCACAGGTTTTGATGAACAGTAATGTAATCGAAAGCAGATCCAGTAAACAAAGTAATATCAGTAGATAGCTAGTCTACATAACAAGTTACATAGTGTATGAAGTTCGCAACCAAAGCTGAGAATGTAAATGTATGCCTCGTTTTGGCTACCGGACCACAACAACAGGAAATTAGGTTAGTTAAACACCCGTTTGACATGCAGTCGTGCTAATGCGACTAGCCCGGGTGGGGTTTGTCAAACCCAGTAGATCTACTCAGAATCACCTCACTAAAGTGCATAAATTAACGGTTAAAAAGTGAGGACTTAAATTGGCCCAACAATAGTAAACATGTAATAATACAGTAATCCTGATCAAATGAATGAACGTTTTAAAATAATGAATGTGTTTCTTTTCCCCAAAAAGAACTATAAGTAAAGTGGGGCTGTAAACTCACCTCGAAATCATAACAATAAAGTAGTGCAGAGAACAGGTAATTAGGTTCCTGAATAACCTGAATTTCAGTTAATATATAATTAACATTAATTATTGTATATTAACATAAGAATTGTACGATTTCGCGTTCCACGAGTCGGTTATGGTGTCGATTCTTGATATTTCCCCATTCCTAAACAAGCATACGAACATGCCCGAGTCATATTCATAATGTGTACATACATCACACCCTCAGTTATAAAAAGAAACTTACAATACTTAACGCATACATAACACCTACAATATATAATCCACATATATCACCCAAGATTAAATATAATGCATGTATAATACCCAGTCAATAATATCATATGCACATATGCCATCCATGAACTTTAATACTTCAAAGAAAGATCACAACATGGAGCCACACCCAAGCCACCACTCACCCGAACCCAAGCAATGGAAACACACACCTAAACTACACACAAAACACACACCACAGTGATGATTTATAAGAAGATAACTTTTCAGTACAATTTTTATTATTAATATCTAGAAAATCTATTTCATCATCACTATGCAAATCTTCAACCAAACCATCAATCTTCACACTTTCTGTAAAAGGGTTAACATCATTAATTTTAATTTCTATTTTTGTGATTGAATCAACAGTCAAAGAAATGTTGACTAAAGGTTTTAACTCATAATTTGGCTGAAAACCCAAATCATAGTTCATGTCTTCATCAGTTGTGGTAACTGATTAAGGTAAACATGTATAATCATGATTAATTGGTGGTGCAATTTTAGAAAATCCAATACCGCTTTTACCACCATTAATCTTTTGAGTCATTTGTTATTTGATTATACCTTCAACCATGTTTGAAGAAAGTTCAAACTTCTCAACCGTGAGTTTCACAGATAAGAGTTCACTATAAATTTTGTTTATTTCCAAAGTTAGATCATTATTACGTGTTGTCAAATAATTTATTTTAAATTCTTTGTCATGAAGTTTATGCTTTAATTGATAAATTGATTTGTTTAATCCTTCTAGCTTTTTGTTTTAAAATCTTTTCATTAGTTTTATATTTTTTAGCTTGATGTTGATATTTATCATCATCTAACATCAAGTGCTCGTTATGAATTCGATATCTTTGAACCTTTTCAACACAAGAATTTGAACAAAGATTAATATATACCACATTTGTGACTTCATACTTTGTGGCATTAAGGCAGCACCGTTTGAGGCGTTGTATGGGCGAAAGTGTAGATCATCAGTTTGTTGGACGGAAGTTGGTGATAGTCAGCTAACTGGCCCTGAATTGGTGAATGAAACAATTGAAAAGATCGTGCAATATGAAATCGTATGGATGCAGCACGAGATCGACAGAAGAGCTAAGCTGACAAGCGAAGGAGACCTTTGGAGTTTCAGGTTGGAGATAATGTATTACTGAAAGTCTTGTTGTGGAAAGGAGTGATTTGATTCGGCAAAAAAGGCAAGCTTAATCCAAGATACGTTGGACCATTTGAGATTCTGGAAAGAATCGGTCCAGTGGCATATCGATTATATCTGCCTAACTCGTTGAGTGGAGTTCATAATGTTTTTCATGTCTCGAACCTAAAGAAATGCTTATCTGACAAGACTTTGGTTGTACCACTCGAGGAAGTACAAGTAGATGAACAATTTTGATTTATTGAAGAACCGGTTGAGGTGATGGATCTTGAAATCAAGACCCTTAAGCAAAGCAAAGTACCCATAGTCAAAGTTCGTTGGAACTCAAGATGTGGACCGGAATTCAAGTGGGAACATGAGAATCAGATGAAGCTTAAGTATCCTCATTTGTTCGAAATAACGACGACAGCCGGCGAAGGTAATGATTAAATTTTAGGACGAAATTTCTTTCAACATGGGGATGATGTGACAACTCACTCGATTTGATTTCTTGTGCCAATACAGTAGACCAGTGTTGAAACACAACCATGTAACATAATTTTCCAAACGAAAATTCTTTCAACATGGGGATAATGTGACATCCGGTAATTTTCCGTTACCAAACACCGTTAGTTTCATTAGGTCTTGCATATACGTGTCGTGAGCACACATTAGTTGTCATTGAACGTTGGTGACCAAATAATGATTCATTATGGTTAACAGATAATAATTTAATTAATAATTTTGATTATTACTTTGTGGTTATGTGATTCATGAATTTAAAATATTATTTGTGAGTTTCACTTTATAACATGACAACGTGTGATGGTTAATTCATGTGTTTTGTTACAAGTTAAAAATATATGATTATTATTGTTGATTCACAATACTTGTATTTTGTAGTTAAAAGTATTTAAAAACTGTTAGAAAGATTAGTTTTAATAAAATTTAAACAAGAAGGGTTTAATTGGTAAATGTTACTAAACTTAAAATTAACAAAACTAAAACCTAGCCCCCCCCCATTACCCCTCTAATTGGTTGTTGGATCATATGAGGCCGGTGCAACCAAAACAACACTTAGAACAATTTTGTGTACAAGTTGAAGAAGTCTTTTGAAGACAAAACTACTCTTTCGCAGCTATGTCAAAGATCTTCCGAAGCATTACGTCTGAAGAGCTTCCAGAGGAAAACTAAGTCGTCTGAGACTAAGTAGTTTTCCTTCCAAAGTATATGAAGATCTTCTGAAGGATAGAACAAAGTCTTCTGAGACCAAGCAGTTCTCCTTCCGAAGCATTCACACTTAGAAGATCCAAGAAAAAGTCTTCCGAAGAATAAAGTCATAAAGATCTGTAGAAGACTTGAAAGAAGTTGTTTCTTCCGAAATATAAATGGCCTCGGAAGAACTTATTCTTTCGAAGCCATTTAGCTTCGGAAGAATCAACTATGAACCAGTGGACATAAGTATGGTCTGTTTGATAGACTCTGATACACTACATGATGCTTTTCCTAACCCATATAGTTGACCATACTTTAATCCACTGTTCACCTTTTCAACTTAGTACAGATGCCATCTTTAGTTGGTGACAAAAGGTAGGTCATGGACCTGTCATGACTACCTTATCTAGGAAATTATTTTATCTTAGATACTTTACTTCTAGCAATGTAGTATTTGTCTAGTTGTAGAATCCAGCTGGTTTTCCAAGTATAACCGACTGTAGATAGTTGTATATATAGTTTCTCATTGTAACTTAAGTAGACATGAGCTTAAGAGTCTTGTAATACTGAGTTGAGAAGTAATATATACAAGTATCTTGAAAACCATTCTCTTGTTCATTAACTTCGTATATTATTACCAACTTTAGTTTGAGATTTTGTGTTTCATCGATTAAGTGAGACTTAGTGAGTTTTGTGTTGAGAGTTAAAACCGATCATGCAATTTGTATCAGAGCATCCAGGCTCTTGATTGTGAGATCTAACCATCCCAAATTACTCTTGCTTCTTCACACTTACTCACTTCACTTTAATGGCTCTTAACCAGAAATTTTCTAAGTCCAAAATGAGAACCATGACCAAGGCTCCTATCATCACTCCTGATGATTTTGGAACTTGGTGCAAACGTATTGAAGGGTTCATCAAGTATCAAGATAGCAGCATGTGGAGATTTGTCACTCATGGTCCTTATCTTCCTAAGGTAGAATCCCCAGCTGGTAATGGTGCCATGATAGAGAAGGCCGTTGAAGACTACTCCTATGAAGACTTCAAGAAAATAGACATTGACTGCAAAGCAATGACTGTTTTGCTTACAGCCATACCAAACTCCATAATGGTTGGCTTTCAGCAATACGAGTCAGCCAAAGAACTATTTGATGCTTTGAAGCTGATGTACTCTGGTTCTGCTGAATCCAAGGAGTCCAAGAAGGATGTACTAAATCAAAAGTTTGAAAACTTCACATATATCATTGGTGAGGCCTTGAGCTAACAATACTTCAGGTACATGAACTTGATCACCTCTCTTCAGTCTATAGGAGTGGATCTTGAGAAGAGAGACATTGTAAGGAAATTCATGAGTGCACTTCCCCATGAATGGACTTTCTATTGTGTTTCTATCAAGACAACTTAGAATCTTAACACTCTCACCATGACCAAACTATATGGAATCCTTGATGGATACCGTATGGAAATGGAGTCTCAGAAGAGCCACCAGATGAACCGACTCTCAAATCCTGTTGTCAGCAATGCTCTACATGTTGCTGAAGGATCAAGAACTCCCCAACCTCAGTTGTACCTGAACTATCCCTAACAGCCATCATCTTCCTCTGGGCCATACATCACTTTTCCTGAGACACCCAGGTCTCAATAGGCTCAACACACTCCTTTTCAGGATAGTTGTGCCTTTGTCTCAGGAAGTGAACACTCTGGAGATTTTCAATTCTGCTTTTATGATCTAGAGTGCTTTAGCCCAGATGACATTAAGTACATGGACATTGTCCAACAGATGGATCTCCTCACCTACAAAGCAAGGAAGTTCTTCAAAAGAACCAGAAGGCAGTTCCCTTAGAATCCAACCAACATCAAATTTGGATTTGATAAAAGCAAAGCCAAATGTTACAACTGTAACCAGCTTGGTCACTTTGCTAAGGAATGCAAAGCTCCAAGATCTAATCCTGGAGCAACTTAAGCCTTCTAACATCCTACCACCTCAAGGGCTACGCCAAAACCTACTGAGCAGCAAACTGCAACTGTTGCTCAAGAGGTTGACTGGAGCTTTATGGTGCAAGATGTCACTCCTGCTCAAGCTCTCATGGCTGGAACTGAAGACAGCAAGGTATATGAAAACCTCTGTACTCCAGCTTGTATTGCTAAGGTTAAACTTTATCAAGATTACAACATGGAAATTAAATCCGATATTGAGTCCTTAAACATCCTAAAATCTGACTTCAAGAGAGCAGAATCTAACTATAAACTTAAAATTGAAGAGTTAGAGA
Organism: Flaveria sonorensis; assembly: GCA_025506505.1. NCBI lineage: Eukaryota > Viridiplantae > Streptophyta > Magnoliopsida > Asterales > Asteraceae > Flaveria > Flaveria sonorensis. The sequence goes on from CM046429.1 coordinate 15,058,407, forward strand.
AATCTATTTCCTTTTTAAAACATGAACACACAAACTACATGGCACAAATAAAGGATTTGATTTCTAAGTTGATTGAGGCTCAAGCCCAGCTAGTAATAGCTGAGGCTAAAGCAAAGAAGTATGCTATTGAAGAGCATAACTTCAACACCATCATTGCATCATCCTCCCACTCAAAGGTGTGTTATCAAAACAAAAGTGGGTTGGGAACTAATGAAATTGCTCCACCATATTCTTATGTGTCTGTTAGACAGCCAAGATGTCATACTCATGAGCAAGAGGTTCTAACTGCTGACCCATTACCCAATGAGCAAAAGAGTTATGCAACTATGGTGACCACCACAGGGAAGGATAAGGTAGAAAACCTCATTCCCACCGCTGATGTCCTACTCCTAACCACCAAAGATAGAAAGAACAAAATCAAGGCAGCAAAGAAAACTGCTAAAAAGGTGACTGAGACTAGGATGAAGATAGATCCCAGGCAAAAGGGTGTATTCATTTCAGCCGGATTCCAAGTGGTTGGAAACTTTGACTCAGGAAAGGAATGTAGTACTAGCATTCCTGTCTAACTGAAGGATCAAAAGTTAAAGTGGAAAGCTATTGAAGAAAAGGAGTGCAAGAACCAACAACCATCACGGCCCATCAAGAGTAACATTGAGTGCATAATCTGTGGTCTACATAACCACATGGCTAAAGATTGTTACTACAATCCTGCAAGCACACATTATGCAACCAATGTTAAAAGGGAAGGAGTCAAGGAAGGTTTCACATTTGGACCTTATCACATGGTCCAAGTGACAAGGAAAGGAAAGCTTGTTTCCGAAGCTAAGTTGCTTTTGGAAGAAAATCATTCTTCTGAAAGAAAAATAGCTTCAGAAGACAAGCCAAAGAACAAACAAAAGAACAAAAGGAATCCTCTAAAATCTTCCGAAAAGAAAGTAGCCTCGAAAAAAGGTCATGCTGCTCAATCCTCTTCCGGATCATCTACACTGGTTAACCATAGGATGATATGGAAGAACAGAACAGATGCTGCAGCCAATACCTCTTCTTCACAAACACAAATTGAACCCACTTGCCTATACTTTGGTTCAATTAAATCATCTACATTGAAAGAACCCAAGACCAACAAGGCTTGGGTTTCCAATAGTAACTAATCATCTCACGTTATGTGCAAGGACATCCACGTGACAAGAATGGAAATATATGGATTGTGGATAGCGGATACTCCAGGCACATGATAGGGAACATATCTCTTCTTTAACAATTTGAACATTTTGATGGAGGTCATGTTTAGTTTGGAGGTGAAGCCGGAGGATACATTTCTGGTAAAGGTAGTGTATCCAATGGTAAGTTAAAAGTTGACAAAGTAAACTTTGTCAAATAGCTTGAACACAATCTGTTAAGTGTTTCTCAATTCTGTGATCAAAAGCACCAAATGCTTTTCACAGAACATGAGTGCATTATCCTCAAACCCGGGATGACAATTCCTCATGAATTGGTGCTTCTTAGATCTCCCAGGAGAGGGGATATGTACAAGCTAGATATTAACAATGCTTCCCCACTGGGTGAAGTATCATGCTTTCTTTCCAAAGCCAATGGTGATGAGTCAACTCTTTGGCATAAAAGAATGTGCCATGTTAATTTTAAAACCATGAACAAGTTGGTTAAAAATAATTTGGTACATGGTATGCCTAAAAAGGTGTTTTTCTGTAAAGACAACTGTGTTGCTTGACTGAAAGGAAAACAACACAAGGTCACTCACAAATCCAAAGAGGTTAACTCTATCACCACTCCATTACACTTATTGCATATGGATCTTTTTGGTCCCACCAGTATAATGAGCATTGGAAGGAAATCATACTGCCTTGTGATTGTTGATGATTTTACAAGATTCACTTGGGTATTATTTTTAAGAACTAAAGATGAAACAGTTGAAACTTTAAAATCTTTTATTCTTAAAATTGAAAATCAAAAGGATCACAAGATAAAATCATTAGAAGGATCAAGGGACTGAGTTTAAGAATCAAGTTCTTGACTTATTCTGTAACTCAAAAGGGATTACCAGACAATATAGTGCTCCTAGAACTCCTCAACAGAATGGTGTTGCTGAGAGGAGGAACATGACGCTTATTGAGGCTCCAAGAACAATGTTAGCTGATTCAAAACTACCTCTAAGTTTCTGGGCAGAGGCAATCAGCACTGCATGCTATGTGCAAAATAGAGTTCTCATTATTAAGCCTCATGGGAAGACCCCTTATGAGCTATGGAACAAGAGGCCACCGTTCATTGGCTTTCTTAGGTCCTTTGGCAGCAGGTGTACCATACTTAATACAAAGGACAATTTATTCCTCCACCTCTATTGCTTATAGAGTGTATAATATCAAAACTCAACAGTTTGAGGATTCATCCAACATTGTTGTTAATGAGCACACTCCTTTTGTTAGAAGGAATGGACCTGAATATATTTTTGATTTAGAATTGTTTCCAAACTATTCTAAACCATCTTGTGAGAATGTTTCAGCTGGAACAGGAACTCAAAGTGACCCATATGAAGATCAACTGTTTGAGTTACCCAGACCTATTTCCAGTTCTCCAAGAAGAAATAAAGAACAAGCTCCTACTACTGAAAGTCCTGAAAGCATGAATATCTCAGGAAACAAAGGAGCTTCAACAAATTGTCAGCTCACTGAGCCTCATAACCCAAAGGTTGACAATTCAAGCACTTAACACCAAGCTGATGAAGACAGTGACATGGAGGAATAGGCAATTGTTGATGCTGCTTCACAACATACTACCATTGATGATGTCACTCATTCATTTAATCAGTCCTCATTGAATGAATGTGAGACATCAGCTGGAGAAGGTGTTTAAAGTTCTAAGCAAAACTTCTCAAACTTAGACCTATCTATGCAATTAGATGTAATTCCTAGGCTCAGGATACAAAACACTCATCCAGCTAAAAACATCATTGGGGATGTATCAGAAGGTATGAGAACAAGAAATCAGACCCACAATGTATGCTTGTACTCATGCTTTCTCTCTTAATTGGAACCAAAAAAGGTGAAAGAAGCCCTTAAGGACAATAATTGGATTGCAGCTGTGCTAGAGGAATTGCTTCAATTTAAGAGGCAAAAGGTATGGAACCTGTGTCCTTTGCCACCTGGCCAAGTCCCTATTGGCACCAAGTGGGTGTTCAGAAACAAAAAAGATGATAGAGGTTTGATCATCAAGAATAAGGTAAGACTTTTTGTTCAAGGATACACACAGGAAGAAGGCATAGATTACACTGATGTCTTTGCACCTGTTGCAAGACTTGAAGCTGTGCGAATCTTCCTTGCTTTTGGAGCATCCAAGAACTTCACAGTCTATCAACTTGATGATAAATGTACATTCTTGTATGGGAATATAGATAGAGAAGTCTATGTGTGTCAGCCACCTGGATTTGAAGACCCACAGCATCCCAACTATGTGTGCAAACTGGATAAAGCACTTTATGGGCTCCATCAAGCACTTAGGCTGTGGTATGAGACTCTATCTCAGTTTCTCCTTAAAAATAGCTACACCAGAGGCACCATAGACAAGACATTTTTCATAAAGAAATCTGGGAAGGACATAATGCTTGTTCAAATCTATGTCGATGACATCATTTTTGGTTCCTCAAATGACCAAATGTGTAAAGACTTTGAAAGCATCATGAGAAAGAAATTTGAGATGAGCTCCATGGGAAAGATGGATTTCTTTCTTGGAATTCAAGTGAAGCTGATGGAAGAAGGGTTCTTTATCAACCAGTCTAAGTGTGTCAAGGACATCTTAGAAAGATTTAAGATGAAAGATTATAAGACAGCCAAGACACCTATACCCAGAAATCACAATCTATATCCTGATTCCGAAGGGGAGGATACTGATCAACATTAGTACAGGGCAATTATTGGATCTCTGATGTGTCTCACAGCTAGTAGACCTGATATCATGTTTTTAACTTGCATCTGTGCAAGATATCAGGCTGCTCCCAAGGTGTCTCACCTAATTGCCATCAAAAGGATTCTTAAATACCATAAGGAGTTCTCAAACTGGGTCTCTGGTATCCTAAGAATAAGGATTTCAATCTCTATGGGTACTCTTGATAGTGATTATGGTGGCTACAACATTAACAAGAAATCCACATCAGGAGGATGTCAATTTCTTGGTGGAAGGATTATTTCTAGGCAACACAAGAAGCAATCATGTGTCTCTACATCAACTACTGAAGCTGAATACATTGCTGCTGCGAGCTGCTGTGCTCAACTGCTATAGATTCAAAATCAGATGTTAGACTATGGATTCAACTTCATGAATACTCCTATCCACATAGATAACATGAGTACTATTTCTATTACAGAAAATCTAGTCAAGCACTCTAAGACAAAGCACATTGACATCAGGTATCATTTCATTCAAGATATTCATGAGAAACACTTGATTAAAGTAGTAAAAGTTAATTCAAATGAACAATATGCTGACTTGTTCACCAAAGCTTTTGATGAACAAAGATTTAAATACTTAATCATAGCTATTGGGATGATTAACATTGACTAGTTTATTTCTTTTGAAAACCTTTTAAAAATGTGTCTTGTTTATGTTGTCTAATTACCATCTAAGCCTTGTTACTAAAGTTTTTCTTCAAAGTGGAAATTCTTTCGAAAAGAAATTTACCCGCGGAAGAGATCTTTATATCTTCTGAAGGTAAATTCCTCCACTTTAATACTCTCTTCCGAAGAGTTTTTACCCTCGGAAGAAAATTTGATCATAGATCAAATTTATTTCCGAAGATTATTAACTTCTTCTTGGAAGAAGTCTTTTCTCTCGGAAGCAACTTTCCCTTCGGAAGAAAACTTTTACTGTGTAATGGAAACCTTTGGGCTCCACTGTGTAAAGATTAAGATCTTTTCGGAATATTTTAAATTATCTACCTTGCCGTCGTACTCAAGTACACACCCAAACTGTCTTTTTACCTTATCGGTATGGTCTTTTACCCCCTATTTAAAACTTCAGACTCTCTTTCTTTACCTTTTTTTACCACCATTGAAACCTAATACTCCTATTATCGTCTTCACTCTCTCAAATTCCTTCAATCAAATAATACTTTCCTACAATGGCTCTCAATCCTCAACACAACCAAGTCGCCATCCTTGATTCCTCTAAGGATGCTGACTTTGCCCCCATCATCGATTTTCCGTTCCACTCCACATACTTTACCTCCCTCACTGTAAACCCCACCATATACTCTAATCACATGACCGAATTTTGGGCAAACGGTCGTTGTGAAACTCTAAATTATGAAAGGGTTATCAGGTCGAGAATCAGCGGACAAGAGATCATTATTTCTGAATTTACCATCAGGGAGCATCTGGAGCTTCATGACGAAGGCGCCCATACTGAATTCCCAAAATCTAAGCTAGCAAACATATACACTAAGATGGGATATGGTGGTGATGTGCACAAGTCCACTGTTTACAAGTTTAATTTCTCTTACAACTAGAAATTCTTGTTGCATATCGTTCTACACTACCTATCCAACAAATCAGGGGATTGGGATCAAATCCCATATGATATGGGCTTCCTAGTCCATGGAATGGTAAAAGGCCTCTGCTTCAACTATTCAAGGTTTGTGCTGAACAATTTGCGAGGAAATCTTACCCGGGATTCATTTTTCATGTATCCCCGGTTTATTCAGCATATCGTAAACTGTGAGCTGGACCGGAACAGACTACAACATGTAGACACTCTAATGGTCCCACACATGAGGCCGGGCATCTTCAAGACATTGAAGAAGGTATCCACCAATTTCACAAGGAGATTCACTAATCTTCTCCCAGATATGCTTGAGCCAACGGCTCCTGATGACATCCCTGCAAGCCCAGTAGGTGATGAACCCACACCAGATTTTCGCACTCAAATGCCAACTACTTCTTCCCACCCAATAAAGGTTACATACACTAGACGCCCTAAGCAAACCCCTAATCAATCTACTCTGATTGATCAGGCTCTGTTCACACTAAAAAGGCTTGAGTAGAACTCAGGGCTCCCACTCAGCCAGAGGTCACACCATCCTCCACCATCGACCTCAATATCAGTGTCAAGTCTCCTCAGTCTCAACCTGATGAGCCCACAACCCAAGAAGTTAGCTCTCAGGGTGAGTCCCAACACTCCCCTGAGCAACCAAAAAGGGACAGCCACATCATTAGCACAACTGCTATTGCAGAAGAGCCATTAGGTGCTGACCAAGGTCCCGGGTCATTAGAATTAACCTCTCTATCCTTCACTGACCTTTTAATCCAACCTAATAAGGTTCACAACTCATTAAAGAGTATTGCAAGCAAATTTAAAGAGGTTCACAACTCATTTAAGAGTTGCTAGCTAAATTGTGTGCGATGTAGCGTGCGATCTTGGCAAACCTATGAGGGTACACACAGGGGGGTCAGTCTTGGTGACTGATCCATACGTGCGAAACGGGATCCTTGTCGCTTAACCCCAAGACTGAGGTGGCTTCGTGCCTAATGATGGGGCATTGCTTTTGACAGAATCTAGATAGAAGTGAAAGATAATGAAAAAGTGCAAAACGAACGATTATGAACGATGATAAAAGATAATAATGATATTATCAAGATGTATGTATGTTTTGTGATCACGAATGAATATAAAGAAAGGTTTTTACTAAAAGTAAAGTATTTTATTATTTAAAACTAGAACTCAGTCAGCAACGCTGACTTTTTATGCATTTTCAGTTGGCAGGTAGCTTGTTGCTGAGGATGGCACGAGGGTGAAGCTACTTGGCTGGAAAAGACTGGCATCCATTTCGTGCACGATAATGTTGTTGTTTTGTAATACAACTGAATATTTTTTTGTAACTCTTTTAAAACAATGATGTATTATTTGTCAACATCAAATATTAATACATGAATTGTTTTTGAAATTTATTGTGTCTTATTATAAATAAGGTTGTGATTGACCAACTGTGGGGTTCCCGGGGATGGGGCCTTACAAGGAGGTATGAGAGCCAAAGTTTAAGAGAATTAGGTAAATTATTTTCAAAACCTAAACTTAAACTGAGAATGGGACCGAATAGAAGTATGCCAGCCCAAGTAGCTACGTGCCATCAGGTAATTTATTTTCTTAAGGTTAACCGGTACTATGTGCACGTGCTATCTGATTTATGTGCTCTTAGTAGATTTGGATACTGATGTAGTCAGGATAGGAAATGCTTGGGGGATGAAGAGTAAAGTAAGTGGCTAATCACAACTGGCCACTGTAATTAGGGACTTACTATACTTGACATAATCTGAGCTATTACCTTGAATGACCGTGTTGGTGTTTGAATCTTATAGTGTTTAGAGGATGGCGGGTGGTAGAACTTTGAAGGCTTCTTGAGGTGGTGTACAGGGTGGTCATGGTGCTAGGCCATGTGTCACCAGGTACAAGGCTAAGGCTGCTAAGACGGCTCCTACAGAGCCCGAGCTTCATCACCAGCAAGGCGGTGATGAGAGTGCTAATCTGAGAGCCTCTGTGAAAAAGGCAATTGTGGTGGAAGTTCATCAGGTCATGCAGACAATCCTGCCATCTATAGTGACCGAGGTTATTTGTGCTGTGAGGGAGGATGAAAAGAAAAAGAAGGAGGAGAGGAGGAGGACCGTTAGGAGAGGGGGTGAGGAGAGAGGTTCAGGTGAAGGGGAGCAACCAGAAACTGAGATGGTCGTCTCCAGCGATGAAGAGGGAGAGGAAGAGGTATAGGAAACTACCAAGGGGTGTAGTTATAGGGCATTTCAAAGATGCAAGCCCCCGACTTTTGATTGTAACGGGGAATGCTGCTGCTACTCACTGATGGGTGAGAGAAATGGAGGCTGTGTTGGACATCAGCGAATGTAGGGAGGATCAAAAGGTGAAGTTTACTACCCACTCATTCATGGACTCGGCATTATGCTGGTGGGACTTCCAGGATAGGGTAGCAGGGCGATTGGAAAATGAGGTGGAATGAGTTAAAGAAGATGGTGATCGAGCAGTTTTGTCCTCACAGGGAGCTTGACAAGATTGAGAGAGAGTTCTTATAACTGGAGGCGGGAACCATGACACACCAATAGTATACTACTAAGTTCAATGATATGGCAAGGCTGGTGCCGTATCAGGTGATGCCGGTGTCAAGGAAGATCAAGAGGTATATCCAGGGTTTGTTGGCAGATATCCGCAGGCACATGATCGCCCACCGGCCGAGTACTTTTAGGTCGATGGTTGATCTGGCAGGGAGGTTGTATGATGAGAGAGAAGTGGCAGTGGTAGAGGTGACTAAGAAGGGTGGTGATGTCAGGAACTGGAATGGGAAGCGGTTTAGTCGTGGTGGTTTCACTCCAAATAGCAAGAGGGCAAGGGTGGATGATCGAAGGGTAGTAACATCAGGTACGAGAAAGAAGATGTGTGGTAAGTGCGGGTAGGAACATACAGGGGAGTGTAATGGGGAGTGAATCTCTACTTCAAGTGTGGGAAGCCCGGTCATATGGCAAGAGAATGTGAGGTTGTAAGATGTTATAACTATGGTGAAGAGGGCCATCTGAGTAGGGATTACAAGATGCAGAGGGCTGAAAGTTCTAGGGCAAAGAAGGGGACTGAGAATGATGGGTAGAGAGCAAAAGCCAGAGCATTCATGATAACCCAGGATGAGATTAGGGTGGACCCCGATGTCGTGTCAGGTATGTTCCTAGTAAACCAAACTTGTGCCTCTGTACTATTTGATTCTAGTGCCAGTAAGAGTTTTATTTCTGCTACCTTCTGTGCTAAGTTGCCTATTAGGAGTAGAAAGATTGATAAGCCCTTCGATGTAGAAACTGCCATTGGTAAGTCTACTAGGATTTCTGATCTGATAGAGAATTATGACATAGAGTTAGAAGGCCATAGGTTCGCTGCTAAATTATTCGTGATGCCCCTAGGCAGATTCGATGTGGTTCTAGGGATGGATTGGCTAGCAGCCTATGTGGAAAATATTATGTGTCGCAAGAAGATGATCTGATTGACTGCGCCTGGTGGGAGTTCGGTGACAATCTACGGTGATCGAGTTACAATGGTTCCGAAGGTGATTTGGATGGTGGTGGTAGAGAAGTGCATGAAACGTGGATGTAGTGCCTACCTGGCTTATGTGAAGGATGTGGATGCATCAGTACCATAATTGTCCGACGTACCAGTTGTGTGTGACTTTCCAGATGTGTTCCTAGAAGATTTACCAGATATGCCACCGGACAGCGAGATCAAGTTCCAGATCGACTTGATACCTGGTGCTCAACCTGTTGCCAAGGCACCGTATCGATTGGCTCCGTCTGAGATGAAGGAACTGATGGTTCAGTTGCAAGAGTTGTAAGACAAAGGGTTCATTCGATCGAGTATCTCTCCCTGGGGTGCTCCGGTCTTGTTTGTAAAGAAGAAGGACGGTAGTATGAGGATGTGCATCGACTACTATGAGTTAAACTAGTTGACGGTGAAGAACCGACATCCACTACCCAGAATGGATGACTTTTTGATCAGCTCCAAGGTGCCAGTTGGTTTTCGAGAATAGATCTCTGATCTTGTTACCATTAGATGAAGGTGAAGGAGCAAGATATCCCCAAAACAGCTTTTCGCACGCGTTATGGACACTACAAGTTTCTCGTTATGTCTTTTGGTCTAACTAGCGCGCCAGCTGCCTTTATGGATTTGATGAACTGGGTGTGTCGGCCGATGTTGGATAAATTAGTGATTGTGTTTATCGATGATATCCTGATTTATTCAGAGAGCGAAGAAGAGCATGCGGTCACATTCGTGAGGTATTGGAGACACTTAGAAGAGAGAAGCTGTATGCTAAGTTCTCCAAGTGCGCTTTCTGGTTGCGCGAGGTTCAGTTTTTGGGTCATGTGGTAAATTCCGAAGGGATCATGGTAGACCCAGAAAAGGTGGAGGCGGTGATGCAATGGAAGACTCCAAAGACACCATCCGAGATCCATAGTTTCTTGGGTTTTGTTGGCTATTATAGGAGATTCATTCAAGACTTTTCTAACCTCACCATTGACCAAGATGACTCGCAAGGATGTGAAGTTGGTATGGGGTCTGGAACAGGAGAATGCTTTTGAGGAGTTAAAGAAAAGATTGACTCAAGCTCCTGTCTTGACGTTACCCGAAAGGAATGAAGACTTGGTGGTCTATTCAAATGCTTTTTATTCAGGATTGGGTTGCGTGCTGATGCAACGGGGAAGGGTTATAGCCTATGCGTCCCGACAGTTGAAAATCCTTGAGGCTAATTACCCTACTCATGACTTGGAGCTAGCGGCTGTGGTCTTTGCATTGAAGATTTGGAGGCGTTACTTGTATGGGACGAAGTGCACTATCTTCACTGACCATAAGAGCTTGAAATACTTCTTTGAGCAGAAGGACCTCAATATGAGGCAAAGGAGGTGGTTAGAGTTGATCAAGGATTATGATTGTGAGATCCACTACTATCCGGGCAAGGCCAACGTAGTGGCGGATGCCTTTAGCCGAAAGGAGAAAACCGAGCCAATCCGGGTGAAAGCTTACCAGTTGGTGATGACCTCCGATTTGATAGAACAGGTCAAGGAATTTCAGGATGAGGCGCTGAAGGAAGACCAAATCAACTCCGAATGAATGAAAGGTCTAGTCTCGGAGTTAGGTGAGAACACTCTCGGAGTTAGAACCCGCTTCGGGAGGATGTGGATCCGTCATTATGAACACCTACTGGGGCGAATCATGGATGAAGCTTATAAGACTTGATACTCAATTCATCCCGGAGCTACGAAGATGTATCATGATATGAAGAAAGATTACTGGTGGCCGGGTATGAAGCGTGATGTAGCGGAGTATGTGAGCAAGTGCCTTACTTGCTTGCAAGTGAAGGTGGAGCATCAGAAGCCATACGGGAAGATCCAACCTTTGGATATACCCTAGTGGAAATGGGAGCACATCACCATGGACTTCATTACGAAGTTACCACGTACGACAAGGGGCTACGATGCTATATGGGTGATAGTTGACCGTTTGACTAAGAGTGCTCACTTTCTACCGATCCGCAAGACATATTCATCTGAGAGGTTGGAAAATCTGTTCATCAAAGAGATTGTGACATGTCATGGTGTACCAATGTCTATCATGTCTGACCGTGACACTAGGTTTACATCCAAGTTTTTGAAGAGATTTCACGACGCGATGGGGACGAGGTTGCACATCAGTACGGCTTATCATCCTTAGAAGGATGGTCAGTCAGAGAGAACTATACAGATGCTTGAGGATATGCTCCAAGCATGCGTCATTGATTTCAGAGGAAGTTGGGACGAACACTTACCATTTGTTGAATTCTCATACAACAATAGTTATCATGCCAGCTTTGGTATGCCACCATATGAGATGCTATACGGTAGGAAGTATAGAACGCCCGTATGTTGGGGTGACATCGGACAGAAGGAGTCGGGGAGCGTTGAAGTGATCGAGGCTATGACTAAAAGTTGGAGAAGATCAAGGCCTTTATGAAGGAGGCAAAAGATAGGCAAAAGTTGTATGCTGACAAGAGGCGTAGACCGATTGAATACAAGGTGGGTGATAGAGTTATGCTAAAGGTTTCACCTTGGAATGGGATCATTTGGTTCAAAAAGTGGGGTAAGCTGAGCCTGAGGTATATAGGACCTTTTCGAATCATTGCTCGAGTAGGAGAGGTGGCCTATAGGTTGGAGCTACCCGATGAGTTAAGTGGGATTCATCCAACATTCCATGTATCTCATCTGAGAAAGTGCCTAGCTTAATTGTACCATTGGAGGACATTGAAGTGGATGAATGACTCAATTACGTAGGGCAACCAGTGGCAATCATTGACCGAAAAGATAAGAGATTACCGAATAAAGTGGTTCCACTGGTGCGAGTATAGTGGAGGCACAGGAAGGGATCCGAGTTTACGTGGGCGACTGAGGAAGATATGAGATAGCATTATCCAAAACTATTCAAGGAGTGACAGGTTTCGGGGACGAAACCTATATAAGGGGGTTGGACTTGTAACACCCGGAAAGTTACCAAAAAAAGAAAAGAAAAGAGAAGTATAAAGAAATAAAGGTGAAATAACCCAAGTTAAGGGGTTAAAGTTGTGCAAGAGGCAAACTTTATTATTATGATGTTTAAAAGGTGGGCATGGCCGCCCACTACCCTGCTCCACCAACTGACTTCCGCTACAGAAAGAAGGACAACGGAGGTTTCCATCGGTTTTTAAAGAGAAGAAGACTGGCTTATAGGTAAGCTTTTCGTGTGTTTTGTTCGGTTTCAGCTGGATTTTCAGCTTTTGGACCGAGTCTTATGTGTTCCTTTGTGTTCGATTGTGTGTTTTTGGTGTGTTTAGGTGTTTGAACTCCTAGTGCTCTCTAGTTTGGAGGAGTTTTACTCGAAGGCTACTGTAGGTGAGTTCTAGGTCCCTGAATTTTCTGTTTTAAACTTGTTTTGGGGCTAAATGCCTATAAACTATCATTTTTACAACTCAGTGTGTTGGAACCGTATGTTTACCCCTGTTTTACGTGGGGGTGTGTGTGTGTGAATGTTTTGACCGAGTCATGTGGTTGTATGCTTGTTCTAAGTGCTTAGTATGCTAGATTTGGGCTAAGAATAAGTTAGGATGATCAATGAGGACTGAAATTAGTATAAGTTAGAACTGGTAAACTGCCCATGCGCCTAACACTTTGCCCATGCACCTAAGTTTTCCCATGCGCCCAACTACCCGTGCGCCTGCATAGTACCCATGCGCCTACATAGTACCCATGCGCCTACATAGTACCCATGCGCATACATAGTGCCCATGCGCCTAACTTGACTTGGGATTTTTCTGAAATCTTAGGAAATAGATATTAATGATTAAGCTCTGAAATGTTTTGGTGGTTTATGTTTGTTCATGTTACGCATGTTTGTGGTCTGTTATTGATGTTTCTTATTACGTATTATTACGTGACTTTACATGGTGTGTTAATGCTCTTATACGTAAAGTATTATCATAAAAAAAGCTAAAGATTAAAGATAATGAAAAGTGGAACATAAAGAATGAATGAAAGTCTTGCAAGCAAATTTAAAGAGGTTCACAACTCATTGAAGAGTTGCTAGCTAAATTGTGTACAATGTAGCGTGCGATCTTGGCTAACCTATGAGGGTACACACAGGGGGGTCAGTCTTGGTGACTGATCCATACGTGCGAAACAGGATCCTTATCGCTTAACCCCAAGACTGAGGTGGCTTCGTGCCTAATGATGGGGCATTGCTTTTGACAGAATCTAGATAAAAGTGAAAAATAATGAAAAAGTGCGAAACGAACGATTATGGATGATGATAAAAGATAATAATGATATTATCAAGATGTATGTATGTTTTGTGATCACAAACGAATATAAAGGAAAGGTTTTTACTAAAAGTAAAGTATTTTATTATTTAAAACTAGAACTCACTCAGCGACGCTGACTTTTTATGCATTTTCAGTTGGCAGGTAGCTTGTTGCTGAGGATGGCACGAGGGTGAAGCTACTTGGAGGGCAAAGATTGGCATCCATTTCATACACGATAATGTTGTTGTTTTATAATACAACTGAATATTCTTTTGTAACTCTTTTAAAACAATGATGTATTAGTTTTCAACATCAAATATTAATGCATGAATGGTTTTTGATAAATTTATCTGCTGCAATGTTTTTATGAAATTTATTGTGTCTTATTATAAATAAGGTTGTGATTGACCAACTGTGGGATTCTTGGGGACGGGGCCTTATAGAGTGTCTCACTGGCCTCTCAAGAAAGTGGTGACATCAGTGAGACTGAGTCTACAGAAACCTTGCCAATTGATGTTTTTGAAAAGGACATCAGTAGGGAAGGGTATCCAGGGCTCCAAGAAACCATTACTGGTAGTGATGATGAACATGCCAGGCATGTTATCTCATCTCCCTATGATTCTTCAAAAGAAGATGAGGGTAGTCTGTAACTCACTATCAAAGACCTGATTTAAAGTCTCAAACCTTGAATCAAAGGTTAAGACTTTAGAGGACAGGTCTGCCACTCAGCAACTTGAGATTAAACATCTCAAGGCTGAGACACGGATTGAGAAGTCTGTCAGGCACGTACCTATCCAGGTTTCTTTAAGTTCTTCCTCCAGCTCATCTACTTCTCAAGATAATGCTACCAAAAAAGGGGAGAATGTACAGAAACAACATCATGTGGAACCCACTTATACCATAACAACAACTTCTCCTGATGCCTTATCTATCTTTTACCCCCAACAGCATCACTCTACAATAGTCTTCCCTCAACCAGCTCTTATTACCTTTCAAGTGGACCAAAGGATGCTTATAGATATGAATAGGTTTCAAACCAAATTTCTGTTGAGCTCCTCCATTGAACAGCCCTCCCCTGATCTAGTTGTCGCCTACTTTGGAGCTGAAGAGCTTCAAAGGCTGAATGCACCACCTACCTCTAAAGAGGAAGTTGGTCAACCTAAGGTCTCTACTGAACCTAAGATTAACTTCGAAGGGAATGTACAGACTGATGGCCCAGCAACTAATTTAGATGGGACAGGTGATGCAGTTCCAGTTACTTCCGAGGCAGCAATCCAAGATGTCAAAGGAATAATTGGACTGTCTTCATTATCCAGTGATCTGTTCATCACAGAGGCAATCCTTGAACTAGCCTCTGAGATTAATAGTGAGGAGTTCCTTACAACCCTTCTCTTACAAGAACCACTACTTCAAACACCCTCACTCCAACCTAAATCTTCTGAACCTGAGTTTCCAAATGCTGAATCTTCCTCTTATCCTAAGGGGAAGAGAAAGCTTACTGCTGAGGAGTTACTAGAGGAGGAAAGATTAGAGAAGCTAAAGAAGAAGGGCAGACTTGATGCTGGAAAGTTGTTGGCTGCAAGTAGCAAAGCAGCAGTAGCCGCCCAAGAAAGTCTCAACAATCAAAGAAGGGTGGAAATCATTGATAGGCTCATCAGCCTGGGAGTAGCCAACGAAGAAACTCTTCTACTCCCAACTGATGAGCTTTTGAAACTAGAAAAGGCAACCTTGCTGCACAAAGAAAAGGAAGAAGCAGCAAGGTTGGCCAAAGAGGAGGAAAGAAGAAAGAAGAAGGAAGAAGCTATAGAAAGGGAGAGGATGGAGAGAATAGCCTTTGTCTACAACATAGGCTATTCTCAAGAGGAGCTGGCACCTCACAAAAACGACATGATCTTGTTTATTTTTCACAAAGAGCAAGATCTAATCAACAAAGAGAGGAAGAAGGCTGCCAGGGAGAAGCTTAAAGAGAAAAGAAAGAAAGAGGTAGAGGGAGAACTTGCGGCTGCCAAAAAGGAGGGAGACAAGGATTGGATGAAATCCTATCTCCGAGCTCACGGCTTCTCCGACAGGAATGTGGGTCCCATGTCAATCAAGACCCTACAGCAACATGTCAGCGAATTCAAGGCTAACATTCGCTTAGGAAGAAGGCAAGAGGTTGCTCAAACTCCCAGTGTTCAGAGGATGGCACCCAAACCAATACCCAAACTACTACCCAAAACACAACATACACCTTCTCCCTTCCCCATCAAAACAGAACCTTTCACCCTTAAACCTTCACCATAACCTTACCTACACCCTCACCCACTGCTTCCCACCAACCACCACCACCACCCATCCTACGACCCTAAACACAACCAAGAACCCACTCAAAAACCAAACCATCCTATGATCCATCAAAACCCCTGACCTTGGAAGAATTCAAGGAGATAAAGAAGAAGCTCACAAATTGCGCAATACTGAGCAACATCTCTTATGAGGAAGAGTCCATCCAGCTGACTTTCATTGATGGCTCTTCTAGTTCCCTCATAAAAGATGAATTCCTTGATCTTCCTAGAGGAACATTGGACCAAGCTCTCCAACTTCTTGCAACAAATTCAGATACTCTCAATGAAGTTGAGAAGAAGTTAAGAAGGATGCTGGTGACTCTGCTGGACACTAGGAAAGGGGACAAACTACTAACAAAACCCCTCAATCCTAGAAAGCAAATTGTCAAGTGGAGGTTCGATGAAGATTCCCACAGCTTTGCTATGGAAAGGGAGAATGGTGAAGTCACCAGGGCTGACACTTCATCTCTGCTACATTCTAGTAGATTTGACATTGCTGAGTTAGTAGAGAAGCTGCTCACATCAGAAATCATTTAAGCAGCCTTCATCTAGCCCACAAAGAAGGCCAAGATTGAAGAAGAGTTGAAAAAGAGAGCCCAGGATGCAGAAGAAGGCACAACCACAAAAGGGAAGACCTTTCTACAGATGCTTGAGGGCTCCATTTCAGATCCTATAGTTAGATGGGAATATGACTACCATTCCCACCAACTAACTTTCTTCAGAGAGTTGCAACAAAGAGTACACGTCATTCAGAGCAACCGACTGGATTTATTATCTACGAATGACCTGTACAAACTCCTCACCACCACATCAGGGAAGAACAAAGGGACATATAAATATCTGCTTTCCCTGGTGTTGAAGACCTTGAGGAGCAGGAGGAAGTGATGTTTTGGTAGCATCAGCCTAGGGGGAGTTTGTTGGATCATATGAGGCTGGTGCAACCAAAACAACACTTAGAACAATTTTGTGTACAAGTTGAAGAAGTCTTCCAAAGACAAAACTACTCTTCCACAGCTATGTCAAAGATCTTCCGAAGCATTATGTCTGAAGAGCTTTCGGAGGAAAACTAAGTCTTCTGAGACTAAGTAGTTTTCCTTCTGAAGTATATGAAGATCTTCCGAAGGATAGAACAAAGTCTTCCGAGACCAAGCAGTACTCCTTCCGAAGCATTCACACTTAGAAGATCCAAGACAAAGTCTTTTGAAGAATAAAGTCATAAAGACCTATAGAAGACTCGAAAGAAGTTGTTTCTTCCGAAGTATAAATTGCCTCGAAAGAACTTATTCTTCCGAAGCCATTTAGCTTCGGAAGAATCAACTATGAACCAGTGAACATAAGTATGGTCTGTCTGACAGACTCTGATGCACTACATGATGCTTTTCCTAACCCATGTAGTTGACCATACTTTAATCCATTGTTCCCCTTTTCAACTTAGTACATATGCCATCTTTAGTTGGTGACAAAAGGTAAGTGATGGACCTGTCATGACTACCTTATCTAGGATATTATTTTATCTTAGATACTTTACTTCTAGCAATGTAGTATTTGTCTAGTTGTAAAATCCAGCTGGTTTTCCAAGTATAACCGACTATAGATAGTAGTATATATAGTTTTTTTTATTGTAACTTAAGTAGACATGAGCTTAAGAGTCTTGTAATACTAAGTTGAGAAGTAATATATACAAGTATCTTCAAAACCATTCTCTTGTTCATTAACTTCGTATATTATTATCAACTTCAGTTTGAGATTCTGTGTTTCATCGATTAAGTGAGACTTAGTGAGTTTTGTATTGAGAGTTAAAACTGATCCTGCATCGGCCAAACACCCCATCCCCTCTATTCCTTGCAATTTTGGTTCAAGAACAAGCACAAACCATTCAATTTTGATAGTTCCAAGTGATACTACATGTTAGCAAGTCCAGTTCTTGATCATTACACGATTTGAGGTAAGATTTTGATTAGTTTTTCATAGTTTTTGATTCAAGAAGACCCCTAGTTCAATTAACATGATTAAAGTCGAAATTGTTGATGTTGGATGATGTTATGATGTTAGCTGTATTGCATTGATGCTAGTTTACGTGGAATATGCAGGAATTTCATGGAATTGATGAATTGTTGATGTTTATCATGTTTAGATGATAGCTATGAACTAGATTAGGTATAAAGTTGATGATTTATGAATGAATTGGATTATAGATTGGTTTTGGGTGCTACTTTCCTGAAAAGCAAACTTTATTAAGGTGAATCATTGAATATTGTGAATTGGGAATGTCTATGATGTTAGGATCATGCTAGAATGCTTCTTGATAATGTCTAATGTGTTAAAGTGCGTTACTTGGGTCATGTGAATACTTGATGGATTATTTGAGAAATCTAGGTTTTATGAAATATTGCAAAAGTGTTGAGTTATATTAGAAGGTTATGGAATCACGTTTGGGATTATAATAGATCATTGTTGTGTATGTTAATTGGTATGAATCATGTTGAGAAATATGATAATGAATATCATACACGCATACGAATCTAAGTCCCCTACTTAATAGGATTGGTTGGGTTTAGGCTTTGAAGTCGTGAGTGGCTTCACATGGCATGTAGTGCATGATTAAACTCAATATATGATTTGTTAGTTGTGATGTAATTATATTTATGTTGAGTATGATAATTAGTTGAGGTTCGCATATGTTGTATGATTGTCTATGTTGGCATGATGATCTTGATAGAACTTAAGATTCATAATGTGGCATATATGAATAACTTGTATAATAATCATGGGTAATGAGTTGCTATACTTGATCAAACAAGATTTATATTAACATATCACCAACGGGTCAACTAGGTCAAATGTGTCTCCGTTATCTAAAACCCTTGGGTCAACGCGTTTATTGAGCACTTAGGGTTGTCAAACTTTCTGGTTACATGTACTTATGTACTCACTTGTTCTAGGTAACCTTTGACGGATTGTTTTTCAACTCACCCTTAGCTTCTCTATTATTTTTCGTTTGCGCCCCAGGTGAGTTCAATGCCCTACATTTATTTAGTTTCTTTTTGGGGGAGAAAGCATACTGGTATTTTAAAATGCTTTACTATTATAATTTGTGTTTAGTATAACATAGTGTGATATACCATTGAAAGTGCTTACACTTTTTGATCGTTAATTAAGGAAATTAGCGAGAAATCTTGGGTAGTACTACTGGGTCTGACAAGCCTCACCCGTATGATTGGAGGTCAAGCGGGTGCAATATTGTGTAAATGACTAACGGCGTCACGAATTGGGATGTCATGGCGGAAGGCAAACAAACAAACATAGTCAGCTTCAATCGCGAAATCACTATGGTTATTACTTATGAAACTACACTAGCTATCTATTTCAATACACTTGTTTATATTTTTCAAACGCTATTGCTTATGATAAACTTGCAAAACTTTTGAACTCACCAATTGTCGTGTTGAGACTTTTAGTATGTGCAACACCATTAAAGGGTACTTAAGCTTGCACTTAGTTAACACACTAAGGAGGATATTAAGATCACTTAACAATTCAAATAGGGAACTGTGAACCTTTACTGAAGATACAAGATAAACACAAGTAAAACAAGAACAAGAGCACAAGATAAAGTTTTCAAGGAAGTTGTATATTGCTTCTCTAGTTCTATTACAAGTGTTGTACAAGTATATTTTAAATACAAGAACCGGAGACTACTTATACTACATCCTACAACCATCAATATGCAAAAAGACAGTTAGAAGTGACTAATCTAGACAACAAGATCAGCCTAAAGTCAAAAGGCAGATTGCCTTTTGACTAGTGACTATGACAAGACATAGCTCACTGACTTTCCTATTACAAAAAGCCAAGAAGGAACAAAAACAGAAACTTGCAGGCGAAGACCTTATCTACTTTATCATAAAGTATGGAATTTTCACCAACTAGTGATAGCAGGTGAACTACCAGAGCATGCAACGGAAAGTAGGTTGCTTTATGATAAAGTTGATGGAAAAGGTATATTTTCTCTCTCTTCAGAGGAAAATCAGTCTTGTCGTTAAACAGCTTCGGAAGACTTTGTCTTGAGAGCTTCGGAAGAGTTGAGTCTTTGGCTTCGAAAGATTTTACACTTAGAATATTTTCCAAGTTCAGTGTAAAGCTTCCGCTGCAGTTTCTTCTGAACTTTGGCTTCAGAAGATTTTACACTTAGCATTTTTGTTGAGTGTGTAAAACTTCCGAAGCTAGTTCACCTTTGTTTCAAAGTGCATGTTAGAAGACTTGGTTTTTTTGGTATCTTTTGGTTACATCAACCTCTTAACTTAAAAGGTTCCTACAAACTCCCCTTAAGCTGATGCTACCAAAACAAAGAGGTTCTTCAGACTGGGATAGTCCACATAAGGATCTTCAGAATTCCTTTCTTCATCAGTAGATCTAGATTCTTCAGACTCATGAAGTACCTTCTCATGTCATAAAGATCATGTAGAGGGAGTTCAAGCATGTCACTTGTGAAGTAGACATGTTGTTCTCTCTAATCTCTAGTGACATACCATCTGTTTGGATCTTCAGCAAAAGTCCAGGACAGAATTTGTCTTCCAACAGAAAGAGGCTCTACTACGATAGGAGTTGGTTGAGAGTCCTCTTCATGCACTTCCTCAGGATGTTCTGACTCATCCTGAGGTTAGGAGGAGGATGCCTTTCTTCTTTTCTTCTTTGAAGATGATCTTCTTTTGGCCATCCTTTTTTCCTCCCTGATCATTTTAACTGAGAGGGTTAGTCTATAGTACCAGGTTCTTCAGTGGATTCCCTCTCAATTAGGATCTCCTCTCTCCTAGTTTCAGAAGGAGAGGGAGGGGAACCCTGCTGTGGGCTAGAAGATGAAGTTGGCTGTTGTGCAGCTTCAGGTGCAGGTGGTGTTGTCTCTGTAGGTTCCACCTTTACCTCAACTTCAGGTTGAGCTTGACTTGATGATGAATGAAGGTCCACAAGCTCTCCCCTTTTTATCTTTTGCTTGATCACCCTTAATCCATTATGGATAGAGACATGGGACCAAGCCTCCTTCCGGAGAACCCATACAGCTTCAAGAAGTTCATCATCCTCTGCCTATTTGCAAAAATTTTCTGACTTTTCTGGATGATGGCTCTTGATTTTGCAGCTTCTTCCCTTTGCCTCTTCTTTTCAGCTTGCCTTTCTTTCTTGGCTTGGTCTTCCAGATGCTTATTGTATTCAAATAATATATAATCATAAGGCAAGGGAAGGAGTGCAGGTGCCTGATAGAGACCTGTGGCACTCAGGTAGTTGATCATTTTTAATCTTTCTTCTTCATCAACTACCTGAGGTTGTTCAGCAGCCACAGTCTCTGACTCGGGACTTTCTTGAACTAGGGAGAGGACGGGAATGTTCTTGTAAAGCCTTTTTCTCCTCATTTCTTCCTTGTGTTTGAGGGTCAAGGCTGCATACTCTGCTTCCTTCCTCTCCTTTGACAATTCAATGTTAGTCAGTTCATTTAACTCCTTTAAGGGGAGAGAGATGAGTTCATCTATGTTGTAGTTCCTGGTCCCCAGATAGTTGAGACTGGCTGCTCTTAATTCATCTTCTTGAGTGTTTGGTATAGGGGTAGCCAGAATTGCAGCTTGCAAGAATCCTAGGGAACCACTTGAACTCTCTCCCCTCAGCTTCCTCTTCCTCTCTCTCTTTTCTTCTTCAATCTCTTCAGGAGTCATCTTCCTTTTGCCTTTGTCAATTGCAGATCTTGATGACTCAGTCTGAGGAGAGCTTTGGCCTTCATTGCTTGATTCAGCAGTCAAGCTCTGGCCAGAGAGAGGTTGTGAAGCACCATCACCAACTAGTGCCTCCCTGAGGGTATGGGGTGCCGGAGGAGATCTTGTCTCAAGGTTCACAGACTCAGCCTCTGCGCCTTCAGTCAAGGCTTTCCCTTCGATGCTAATCTTGGGGTCTACCTCAACATCTAGTTGACCAAAGGCTTCAACTGCTAGCCTTTGTCTATATGATGCAGTTCTCCTTTTGAATTCTGCCAGCACCCAGTCTTGAATTTGATTAGCTAATCTGACAGCTTGTCTGTTATTGCTTGGGTTGACAAATGCCAGATCTACCAAGCTTATACTCTCATAGAAACTCAGGGTGGAGATGTTGTGAATTTCTTGATGACCCTAAGCTCTAGAGATCACAAGAGCTTTCCTATCATTGTCATACCCCAACCCCAGATTGGGTTCTCAGATGGGGCAGACATTGCTTTTGGTACTCCCTCCTTAAACAATTGTTGAATGAGCAGTTCCAGATCACTGTCTAGAGGAGGTTGCTAAGCATGGACAACTGCAAGATAGGATGGTGAGTCCTGTATGTCCATACTTGAGGAAGAACTCCCAGGTTCTATGGCTGTCAGAACTTCCTCCCCCTTTTTGCTAGCATCACCCTCATGCATAGGTGAGCTGGGGAAGTGATCCATAACATCCACAGGTTCTTGTGGACCTGGATGAGTTTGTCCTATAGGTCTCTCAGCTAACTGGCCCTTGAGATCGGTGATCTCAAGTTGCTGGTCATGGACCCTCCTTTGCAAGATAGTCACCTGTGATTCAAGGTGAGCTATCTGTGAAACTAGTTGGGTGTAGATGTCTTCGAGTTAGTGCACCCTAAGTTTCAGACTCCCATCATCTTCAGTTGAAGAATCATTGGGGGATGAAGGAGGTGAATCGTGGTATGGTCCTTCACCAACAGCATGGGGTTCTTGGCTGCTGGATTTCCCCTGCCTAATGACAGTGAGAGCCTCTTCCACATGGATCTCCTGGACAATCACAGGAAGATCCACCTCAGTTTGGGGTGTCTTATGTGGGCTAGGCATGGGTGAAGCAGGAGTACTCATCTCCCTTTGAGTGTGGGTAGAGAGGGGAGAGTCATGATACTCACTGAAACCCAAATCTTCATCAGAGTAGAAGTCAAGGCTGGGTATGGGGCGGTTGAGATCAAGAGGCTGGGGATGGTAGCTTTCCCCTGAAGGTTGATCACTAGAGTTTTGAGACTTAATGTGATAGCTTAAGGCTGTTTGTGGAGTTGTGAGCTCATCAGGCTGAGCATGAGGAACCTCAGCACTGATTGTTTGAAAGATGGGAGTGGTCTGATCCTCAGGGGAAGTAGGAGCTCGAGATTCCACTTCCTCCTGTGTGGGTTGTGATATGGGGGCCTGCACATGCTCAGTAGCAAGTGCAGGGGTTCGCTTGGATTTTCTTTGGTAGTTGATTTTGATGGTAGGTTGTATTTGAGGTGGGTGAGAAGTAGAGGGTGTTGGTTCATCACTAGCTGGGGTTGGTAGGATGTCACCCTGAGCAATGAGCTCAAACATTTTCAGGACAAGGGCTGTTTCTACCCCTGAGAACCCAACAGAACAGTTGGCTTTTTCAATATCTTGAAAATGCCGAGCCTCATATGTGCAAGTTTAAGAACATTACCTGTTCCCCTCAATTGTGGTCCCAATTCATAGTTAAGAATGTGTTGAACATACCGGGGGAACATGTAATATTCTAAGGAATCCAAATTCGCCAGTAAATTTGTAAATACAAACTG
Organism: Flaveria sonorensis; assembly: GCA_025506505.1. NCBI lineage: Eukaryota > Viridiplantae > Streptophyta > Magnoliopsida > Asterales > Asteraceae > Flaveria > Flaveria sonorensis. Next base: position 15,081,633 of record CM046429.1, read on the forward strand.
AGAGTACCTAAATTTGACCCCTTGAACCATCCCATGGACAATGAAGGAGAGGTCTTCTGGAATCTGGTCCCATCCTCCATGTTTGTTGGATAGGCTATGTATGACGACATGGAGGAGGTATTTCCATTGGAATAAGACCTTCCCCTTCCTGAAGGTTTTGACCGAAAAGTCACCTTTGGAAGATACTTCAAGAATTTCTTCCTAAGGTGAATCTCAGATAAGCTGTTTAAACGATTTAGACATAAATTTCTTCCGAAGGCAACTTTTGCTTCTTCCTAAGGTAAATTTTCATCATTCTAAGAGATATTCTTTTAAAATTCGTTTTTCTTCCAAAGAGAACTGGGCTTATGAAGTGATCTCATAGAAAACCTAGGACACACAGTTTAAGAAATAATATTGATTAAGTTATTAAGAAAAATCTACTCAAAGTTAATCATCCCAATAGCTGATACAAGATATTTAAATCTCTGTTCATCAAACGCTTTTATGAACAGATCGGCATATTGTTCATTTTTGTTAACTTTGATTAGTTTTATCAATCCCTTTTCAAAATTATCTCTAATCAGATGATACCTGATGTTGATGTGTTTGGTCCTTGAGTGCTGCCCAGGATTCTCTGTATTAGAGATGCAACTGTTGTTGTCTATGTGGATAGGAGTCTCTTTGAAATTGAACCCATAGTCAAGCATCTGATTTTGAATCCAAAGCACTTGAGCACGGTAGCTGGCAGCAGCGATGTATTCAGCTTCAGCAGTTGATGCAGACACACAGGATTGCTTCTTGCATTGCCAAGAGACTATCCTTCCACCTAGGAACTACACACCCCAGATGTGGACTTTGCAGTCATGTTGCAGCCACCATAATCACTATCTATATAAGCATACAGATTGAAGTTTGAATTCTTTGAATGCCAAAGGCCTAGATTTGGATCACCTTTGAGATATCTAAGGATCCTTTTGACAGTGATTAGGTGTGACATCTTGGGGTTGGCTTGATATCTTACACATATGCATGTGGCAAACATGATATCAGGCTTGCTAGCAGTAAGATACATAAATGACCCAATCATAGCCCTGTAGAGATGTTCATCAACACACTCCCCCTCAAGATCAGGACCAAGGGAGTGGTTTCTGGCTATGGGTGTCTTTGCAACCTTATAGTCAGTCATCTTGAATCTTGTAAGTATGTCCTGTACATACTTTGACTGACTGATGAAGATGCCATCTTCAACCTGCTTCACTTGAATTCCTAGAAAGAAATTGAGTTCCCCCATGGAACTCATTTCAAATCTATTCTTCATTAGCATCTCAAAGTCTTTGCAGAGCTTTGGATTAGTTGAACCAAAGATGATGTCATCCATATATATCTGAACTAGCAATGTGTCATTTCCTGTTTCTTAGATGAACAGAGTCCCATCAATAGTACCTTTTTTGTATCCATGTTGACAGAGGTATGTTGATAGAGTCTCATACCACTTTCTTGGAGCTTGATGCAGTCCATAAAGGGCTTTATCAAGCTTGTAGACATAATCAGGATGATCTGGTTCTACAAAGCCAGGTGGTTGTTTAATATAAACTTCTTCATCAATCACCCCATAGAGAAAGGCACACTTCACATCAAGCTGGTAGACCATGAAATCCTTGGATGCAGCATAAGCCAAAAATATTCTTACAGCTTCAAGTCTTGCAACTGGAGCAAAGACATCAGTATAATCAATTCCTTCTTCTTGAGTGTATCCTTGGACAATCAGTCGAGCCTAGTTTATGATGATGATCCCTCTATAATCTTTCTTGTTCCTGGATACCCATTTGGTTCCTATGACACTCTTCCCTTGAGGAAGAGGACATAAGTTCCAAACCTTTTGTCTTCTAATTTGAAGCAGCTCCTCTTGCATAGCTTCAATCCAGCTTCCATCCTTCAAAGCCTCATCAACCTTCTTCGGATCTATCTGGGATAAGAAATAAGAATGTAGAAAAACATGGCTGTCATGAGCTTGTCCTCTTGTTCTTACCCCTGAGTCAACATTTCTAATGATGTTTTGTGGAGGGATGTGACTTGTGGATCCGAAGTTGAGGGATCACAGTAAGTTGGTTAGACAGATCTAAATTTGAGAAATTCTGATCTGGCAATGAGGTGTCTCCCACCACATCAGCACACTTATCAAGAGAGACTTGATCCAATAAGTGTGTGACATCATTCATGTTGTCTTCAATGGAGTGGTTTTCAGCATCAAGAAATTCTTGATCATCATCACCACCTCCAGTTCCTCCTCCTGCATTTGAAGTTCTTTCTCCTGAATTCAGAGCCTCTGAGCTAGAATTTGAAGGCAATTCATTTGAATCAGCAGTATTTGTCATGCTAGTGCTGATGGGAGCTTCATTTGCAGGGTTAGTCACCACTGGAGCTGAAGTAGTCTTCTTGTTTGGTCTTCTCAGCTCAAATCATGGATCAGGATCTTCTGTTGACCTGTTATCTGCAGATCCTGAAACATTCTCATAAGATATGTTAAAACAGTTGGTAACTAAGTCAAGATCAAATAGCCAATCCAAACCAGAACCTTTTACACAGGGTGTGTGTTCATTGAAAGTCACATTGGCTGACTCCTTAATGATTCTAGTTCTGAGATTGTATACTCTATAAGCCTTAGCTTGAGAAGAGTACCTAACAAAGTGTCCATCATTTGATTTCTCAGCAAACTTGGCTATTTGATCTTTGGTATTCAAGATGGTGCAAGGACATCCAAATGTTCTGAGAAAACCAATGAATGGTCTTCTTTTGTGCCACAGTTCATAAGGAGTCTTACCATGTGTCTTAACTACCAAAACTCTATTTTGCACATAGCAGGCTATGTTGACAGCCTCTGCCCAGAAGGTGATGGGCAGCTTAGAGTCAGACAACATGGTTCTTACAGCTTCAATAAGTGTCCTGTTTCACCTCTCAACAACACCATTTTCATGAGGAGTCCTAGGAGCACTGTATTGTCTTGAAATACCCTTTTCATCACAAAATGTATCAAGGATTTGGTTTTTGAATTCGGTTCCTTGATCACATCTTATGATTTTGACCTTGTGATCAGATTGATTCTCAATTTTTAGAATGAAATTCTTTAAGATTTTAGGAGTTTCATCCTTAGTTCTAAGGAAAAACACCCAAGTGAATCTTGTGAAGTCATCTGCGATCACCAAATAGTATGAGGTCCTTCCTAAACTCATTACACTGGTGGGGCCAAATAGATCCATATGTAACAACTGTAGGGTAGTAGTGATAGAGTTCATTCCCTTTGGCTTGTGAGACACTTTGTGTAGCTTCCCCTTTAGGCATGCAACACAGTGGTCATCACTTGTAAACTCTTTCTTTGGCATTCCAGTTACCAAATCATTCTTAATCAGTTTATTCATGTTCTTAAAGTTTACATGGCACATTCTTTTATGCCAAAGGAAAGACTCATCACTATTTGCTTTAGATAGAAAGCAAGAAATTTCTTTAGAGGGAGATGTTTCCTGCAAGTCCATCTTGTACATGTTCCTTTTCCTGGGGGCTCTGGGCAAAATATGCTCTTGAGGAATGTCAACCCCGGGCTTGAGAACAATGCACTCATGCTCAGTAAAGAGCATGTGATGTTTTTGGTCACAAAATTAGGACACACTCAAAAGATTGTATCCAAGCTCCTTGACAAAGTTTACCTTCTCAATGCTGAGCTTACCATTTGAGACCATGCCCCTACCGGTAATGTAACCTCCTGCATCTCCTCCAAAAGCAACTGGTCCTCCATCAATTCTTTCAAAGTTTTGAAGTAGGGACTCATTGCCTGTCATGTGCCTGGAGTAGCCACTATCAATGATCCACACATTTCTGTTTGCCTTTGGCTGTTCCTGCACAAAAGAGATGATTTAGTTACATTTGGAAACCCAAGCCTCATTGGTCTTGGGCTTACAATTTTCAGATGAAGGCAATGAAACAGTAAGTGATCCTATGTTTGGGCTTTGAGGATCATTTGTTGTTGCTAAAGAGGAGCTTTCAGTCTCAAGGTCTTCCTTTATCTTCCACACCACCTTTGGGAGATTGGGCTTGACCTTCACTACTTCGAAAGCTTTTGTAGCTTCGAAAGCTTTGGAGACGGATCCTTCGGAAGATCTTGCTTTCACTGCAGCAAGCTTCAGTGCTTCGGAAGCATTTCTTTCTTCCGAGACCAACTTTTCTTCCAAAGGCAATTTTCTACTTGCCTTCGTCTTCATTTTGGAGCTTCCGAAGGAAACAGATATTCCTTCCGAAGCTGTTTGTTTCTTCTTCTTGATCATGTGGATAGTACTCTTGGGATTGTATTGACAATCCTTAGCCAGATGTGAAGTACTACCACACATAACACAATCCAATTCTTTCCTTCTAAGAGTCTTCTTTCCCAAAGAAGATTGAGCTTGAACACTTTCCTATTCTTTCTCCACCTTTTCAGATGATGCAACAGGCTTCTTAGGGTGAAGCTTGCTCTTTGAAATGGATGGTTTAGGCTGTGTAGCAGTGACACACCGCTGATCAGTCTTCTTGTTGTTGCTGGAATGAGTTGAAGCTGAAGTAGAACTATTGGTACTAGAATTCTTGATAGGATCTTTAGCTTTCATCACCTTGAACCCTACAGAGATAAATACTTGTTTTTGTTTGGGATCAAAGGTGGTCTTGATCTCTTGAGCTTTTCTGGATCTTTTCTTTGCTCTTCTAATCAAGTTCTTTTTCTTGGTTTTGCTCAAACCAGCTTCTTTTTCCTCCTTAGGAGCATGTGACCCTTTTTGGATTGACTCTCTTCACTCATCTCAGAGTCATCCCTCACCTTCTCCTCTTTATCCTCTTCATCATTGGGGTCCATGGATGGTAGCTCATCTTGACCAGTTCCACACCTAGGAGATCTGACTCATAGTAGAGTGCGTGGAGGAGCTATCTCACTATATCCCAGTCCCTGCGTATTCTGATAACACACTTTTCCATGCAGAGATGAGGATATCATGTTCTTGAAGGTCTCGTCTTCAAGAACACATTTTTCTGCCCTGGCTTTGCTGATCACAAGCTCAGCCTGACATTCAGTCAACTTGGTAATGAGATCCTTAATTTGAGTCCTGTAGTTTGTTTGCTCATGTTTAAGAGTTGAAACTATTTTCTCTAGATCTTCTATCTTAAGTTTATAGTCATTTTTAGCTCTTTTAAAATCAGCTTTTAAAATATTTAAAGACTCAATGTCAGATCTCATTTCCAAGTTGTAGGACCTGTATCTATTTACTTTAGCAATACATTTAGGAGAGCAAAGATGTTCAAGTACCTTGGCTTCATCATGATCAGCCATGAGTGCTTAGTTTGGAGATGCATCTTCAGCTTGAAAGCTCCAGTCAAAGCCTCCTTCTTCAACAGCAACTGCAGCTTGCTGTCTTGGCTTCTCATTCTGGTTCCCCCCTTTAGTATAGTTTGGCCTAGATGAAACTTGGCCACCATTTGACTTAGGTGCCTTGCATTTTCTAGCAAAGTGTCCCATCTGGTTACAGCTGTAACACTTGACTTTGCTCTTGTCCAGCCCAAACTTGCCACTGGTAGCATTGCTAGGAAACCTTCTTCCAGTCCTCTTGTAGAACTTCTGGGCTCTGTGAGTGAGAAGAGCCATTTGCTGGACTATCTCCATGTACACCAGATCATCTAGAGGGATACAGTCCAGGTCTTTAAGAGTGAAAAGAAAGTTGTCTGTACTTTCATCAGTGGAGACAAAAGCTTGAGAAGAACTTGTCTCTTGGAAGGGACTTCCTTGGATGTAGCTCTCTCTGGGTGACTCTGGGAAGGTGATGAAAGGACCCTTTTGTGAGTTTTCAGGGTAGCAGATGAGATGATGCTGTGGTTCTCTGCTATCCCTTTCAACCACATGAAGGGTTGAACTCTGGTGAGTGTTGGAGTTACCAGATGAATTTTGCATGTTCATCTCCATCTGGTATCCACTGAGTATCCTATACAACTCAGTGAGAGTAAGGGTCTTGAGGTTTTCAGTCCTCTTAATGACCACACAGTAGTGTGTACATTATCTGGGAAGAGAGGACATGAACTTCCTTACAATATCCTTGTTCTCAATAGTTACCCCAACATCAGCCAGAGTATCCACAATCTCAACATACCTGAAGTATTGTTAAGTCATGGTCTCACCTGTCTTGAAGGTGAAGTTTTCAAACTGCTGCTTTAGGAGATCCTTCTCGTTCTCCTTGGCTTCATTTGAACCCTCATACATCAGTTTTAGTGCATCCCATAGCTGTTTATCGGTCTTGCACTTCTTGAAACCTCTGTAGATGGAGTTTGGAAGAGCAGTTTGGAGAGCTATCATGGCTTTCTGATCAACATCAATTCTTTTCCAGTCTTCATCAGAAAAGTCAGCCCTCTCCTTTGGTATCATGCCACCACCAGCAGCAGCTGAAGAGGTGCATGGTACATGAGGTCCATTAACAACAGACTCCCACATCTTGGAATCTTAAGACTTGATAAAGCCTTCCATTCTTTGACACCAAGTGTCAAAATCCTCAGGAGTGATCAGTGGGGACTTTGTCATGGTTCCAGTTTCCATATCAGCTTTGGAGATAGCTGCCATTTGAAAAGTTAAGTGACGTGTGTAACTAAGAGGATTGGAAGATTGTGAGATCTTACAATCAAAATCCTGGAATGCTCTGATACCAAATGCAAGACTGTTAAAAGGTACTTGAGCTTGCACTTAGTTAACACACTTAGGAGGATCTTAAGATCACTTAACAATTCAAATAGGGAACTGTGAACCTTTACTGAAGATATAAAATAAACACACGTAAAACAAGAACAAGAGTACAAGATAAAGTTTTCAAGGAAGTTGTATATTGCTTCTTTAGTTCTATTACAAGTGTTGTACAAGTATATTTTAAATACAAGAACCGGAGACTACTTATACTACATCCTACAACCGTCAATATGCAAAAAGACATTTGGAAGTGACTAATCTAGACAACAAGATCAGCCTAAAGTCAAAATGCAGATTGTCTTTTGACTAGTGACTATGACAAGCCATAGCTCATTGACTTTCCTATTACAAAAAGCCAAGAAGGAACAAAAACAGAAACTTACAGGCAAAGACCTTACCTACTTTATCATAAAGTATGGAAGTTTCACCAACTAGTGATAGTAGGTGAACTACCAGAGCATGCAGCGGAAAGTAGGTTGCTTTATGTTAAAGTTGATGGAAAAGGTATCTTTTCTCCCTCTTTAGAGGAAAATCAGTCTTGTCTTTAAACAGCTTCGGAAGACTTTGTCTTGAGAGCTTCGGAAGACTTCATCTTTTACCTTCGAAAGAGTTGAGTCTTTGGCTTCGGAAGATTTTACACTTAGAATATTTTCCAAGTTCAGTGTAAAGCTTCCACAGCAGTTTCTTCTGAACTTTGGCTTCAGAAGATTTTACACTTAGCATTTTTCTTGAGTGTGTAAAACTTCCGAAGCTAGTTCACCTTTGTTTTGAAGCAAGTTGGAAGACTTGGCTGTTTTGGTATCTTTTGGTTGCATCAGCTTCTTAACTTCAGAGGTTCCTACAGTATGTTTTTCTCAGGTCGTTACTAGCATCTGCCCTTAGGAGCACCCACATGTCAAGCATGCTTTGAACAATCATTGATTTACATTTGGTTTTTGGATATTTACGTACATTGGTTTGGGCGCGTGTTTTGCATATTTTATATTTTAATACTTTGGGTTTGAAATATTTATATAACGCATACATAAATGTGTTAACATTTAAACTCTGATTTTCTTTAAATGTTACATATAGAGTCGAGTCGTTCTGATTAACTAATGACTTGGATCCTGGTTTGCTCACACGCCTAGCGGTAAAACCCCGCACATAGATTTTGAGGACGTGACATATTGGTATCAGAGCCATCGGTTATAGGGAATTAGGTTGCATACACACTAGTCTATAACTGCACATAGTTAGTTAGTTACTCATTTACTTATCCCCTTACTGTAAACTCATTGGCATGCACATCATGTGCATTGTAGTTTGGCATCATCATCATCTTCATCCCCGATACGACACATTCTAGGGAAATAACCTGAGGTTCCTACTGTTCCTTCATCATTTAAGAGTTATGGTTCTCGACCTCATGTGTTTATGCCTAATACATATCTTACAGGCGAGCCTATGATTGATCGGGACATGTTGGATCCTGAAAATTGGGCATGGTATCATACCGCACTGATCCAGATGCTGGAAAAGAAGCGTGTTCCATTTTCGATCCCTACCATGGGAAGAGATTCCATATTATTTCCTCTACCCTGTAACCCTATTAGGGCTATCACTGCCATGGTAGCCTCTTATGATAGATTGCGTCGAGACATTGAGGAGAAATTTAAAAGGTTAAACGCGCGACATGAGCATGATAGCAAAATGTATGAAGGGATGGAAGACTCGTAGCTTGATATGCAAGGATGTTAGGATGGCCAGACATTAGAGATTTAGACTCTGCATGGACAGATTGCTGACTTGACAGCTACTCTGAATGCGACGCACGACCAGCTTCATGAGGCTATAGTTCGTACACATGAGTTGGGAAACCAGCTTAAGCCTCAGGAGGCCTCGATGGAGGAGCCACAGGAGGTACTAGAGGAGGAACCGGATGAAGAGCCGAAGAAGGAACCGGAGGATGAACCTGAGGAAAAGCCAGAGGAGGAACCTAAGGAGGAACTGGAAAAGATGGAGGAGGACAGTGATGGGTCTGAAGTGATAGATTGATTTCCTTTTTTCATCTGACATGGACTACGTGGTGTTTTTTTAAAACTTATGTAGGAAGAGTTGTTTTCCATCCAACTAAAAAATTTAAATTTTTTTGACATTGATTGGATATCTTGTGAGTTACTTACAATTTATTTATCATGAGTTATTATTTTGGTTATAAATGTTGTGGTTGTGACGAATTCATCATTTCTTATTATTTACTATACGTCAATGAGATTAATATGTTGGTTGTTACTCATTATTGTATTTGTGAATGTAAAGTGAAATATGGACGGACGTGGAAGAGGCCGTGGACGTGGCGCTTGTGCCGTGAACATGACCCTGGTCAAATTAGCAGCTCTCATTAACCAACACGTGCAGGCAATGATTAATGCTCAAGCTGCCCAATTTAGAGGTAATGATGACCCTAGTCATCAATTACACAAATATTCCGTTAGACGGTTAATTAATTCATTTGACTAAACATTCTGAACTATTGAATCCAGGACAGCCAACATGCATGTACAAAGCGTTCATGGACTGTAAGCCCCACACCTATAGTGGACCTGAAAGAGCTGTGGAATTAGTGTGATGGTTTGAGAAGACCGAGTTGGTCTTTGCAAAGTGCAATTGTCCCGTGGTGGACCAGGTTAAATATGCCATGGGGACATTGGAGGGTGTTGCGCACTCATGGTGGAATGCTCAAGTACAAATGCTGGACCAAGCGATGGCCAATGCTTTACCATGGGACAAGTTCAAAGCTATTATGATGGAGGAGTATTATCCTCGTGATGAAGCATAGAAGTTGGAGGCTGAATTTTGGCAGTTAAAGATGGAAGGATCTGAGATCGAGGCCTACACTACTAGGTCTCACGAGTTGGCAACTCTCTGTCCTTGAATGATAAATCCGCCAATCAAGAGGATCGACCTCTACTTGTGTGGGTTGGTGCCTGAAATACAAAGCATTAGGTCTGTTTCAAACCCCACCACTATCTATCAGGTTATCAGGCTAGCTCACATACTGACGGACCAGGCGGTGGAGCAAGGCAAGTTACCTAAACCGGGCTCGGTTGCAAGCATGCCCGACAACAAATGCCAGTGGGATAACTCTGGAAACAAGAGCTCGTCGTCGAACAACCAGTAGAAACAGCAGCAGCAGAGAAGGTTCGACAACAACCGAAACATTAATCAGTCATCTTCCTCAACTCAAGGACAAGGTGGATACGTGGGGAAGTATCCAAAGTGCAGCTGATGCAATTACCACCACACTGGCAGGTGTGACAACTTCTGATGCCAGTGTTGTGGGAAAGTGGGACACGCGGCAAAGGATTCTCATGGTGAGTTGATGAAAAAGCCCAGCAGACTTAGGAAACACCTAAAGGTTGTTTTGAGTGTGGGAATGAAGGACATTACAAAAGGAACTGTCCTCAATTGAAGAGGAATTGTAATGGTGCTGGGAACGGTGGCAACAACAACAACAATGGTGGCAATGGTGACAACGGTGGCAATAATGGTGGAGCCAAGGGAAGAGCCTTGTCATGGGTACATGTGAGGCTCTAATCGATCCTACTACTATTTTTGGTAAATTTCCCGTCAATGGTCATTATGCTACTGTTCTGTTTGATACCGAAGCTGATAGGAGTTTTATCTCTACTAAGTTTAGTCGTCTCTTAAGTGATATGCCTTCTACGTTGGAATCCAAATATACCATATTAGCTGATGGTAAGCAAATTCACGTTACACACATCCTTAAGGGTTGTAAGATAGAACTTGTTGCTCATAGTTTTGACATTGATATTATGCATGTTACACGGGAGTTTCACTATGTCTGTGGGTATGGATTAGCTATTTGAGAAGCAGGCAGAAGTCGTTTGTCAAGAGAAGGTCATTCGTATCAGCCCTTGTGACTAACAAGCAGCAAGAGGAAAAGAGGATAGAGAATATTCTGGTAGTTCATGATTTCCAAAGGTGTTTCAAGAGGATCTTCCTGGACTACCACCTCATTATCAAGTTGAGTTTCAGATCAATTTGACTCCCGGAGCAACCCAAAATACGAGAGCACCTTATCGGTTAGCACTGAATGAACTACAGGAATTATCAGCATAACTTCAAAACTATTGGATAAAGGATTTATTCGACCAAGCTCATCACTATGGGGAGCCCCTGTTCTCTTTGTTAAGAAAAAGGATGGCACATTCAGAATGTGCATCGACTACAGGGAATTGAACAAAGTTACAGTCAAGAATCGATATCCTTTGCCTCGCATAGATGATCTGTTAGATCAACATCAAGGATTAATCTATTATTCTAAGATTGATTTGAGGTCTGGCTACCATCAACTAATAGTTCAAGAGGAAGACATCTCGAAAACCGTATTCCATACTCCTTTGGGTCATTATGAATTCTTGGTCATGCCATTTGGGTTGACTAATGCACCAGCGGTATTCATGGATCTCATGAATCTTGTGTGCAAACCCTATCTCGAGCAGTTTGTTACGTATTTATCGATGACATATTGATATTCTAGGACCAAGGAGGAACATAAGGAGCACCTATGTTTAATCTTGGAACTGCTTAAAAAGGAACAACTGTACGCCAAGTTTTCCAAATGTGATTTTTGGATCCGTGAAGTGCAATTCCTAGGTCATATCGTTAATAAAAATGGAATCCATGTGGATCATGCAAAGATTGAGACGATAAATAATTGGTTGGTTCCAAAGACACCTAGCGAGATACGACAATTTCTTGGACTGGTAGGATACAATCGGCGTTTCATTGAGGGATTCTTTAAGATCGCTTAACCTCTCACTGCCTTGACCCATAAAGGTAAAACATATGAATTGGGAAAGAGTTAGGAAGCAGCTATTTAGTTGTTGAAACAGAAACTTTGTAGCGCATCGATATTAGCATTACCAGAGGGAAGTGATGACTTCGTGGTTTATTATGATGCTTCTATCCAAAGACTCGGTTGTGTTCTGATGCAACGTGACAAAGTGATAGCCTATGCCTTGAGACAACTAAAAAGTGCATGAAAAGAACTACACCACCCATGATTTGGAACTAGGTGCAGTAGTCTTTACCTTGAAGATCTGGAGACATTACTTGTATGGTACCAAATGCACTATTTACACTGATCACAAGAGTCTTCAGCATATTTTTTAGCAGAAGTAGCTGAATATGAGGTAGCAACGCTGGGTGGAATTGTGGAATGATTATGACTATGCTATCAAATACCACATGGGAAAGACGAATGTAGTCGCTGGCTTCTTAAGCAGAAAGGAAACCACTAAACCCCAATGAGTGCGAGCTTTGTAGCTTATGATTAGCACGCAATTTCCTGAACAAATAAAAAAGGCTCAGACAGGAGCCTTGAAAGCGAAAAACATTGAATCTGAATCCTTACATGTGATGTACAAGCAGTTTGAAGAAAAAGCCGATGGGATTCGTTATTTCATGGATAGGCTTTGGGTACCCTTATACGAAAATCTAAGAGACTTGGTTATGAGTGAGGCATACAAGTCTAAGTATTCTATACATCTTGGTTTTGACAAGATGTATCATGATCTGAAGGCACACTATTGGTGGCCTAATATGAAGGCACATGTAGCAACCAACGTGAACAAGTATTTAACCTGCTCTAAGGTTAAGGTTGAGTATCAGAAACCATTTGGATTACTGCAATAACCTAATATTCCTTTATGAAAGTGGGAGCAGATTTCCATGGATTTTATTACTAAGTTACCCAGGACTCCTAGTGGTTGTGACACGATATGGGTGATCGTGGACCGACTAACTAAGTCTGCTCATTTCGCTGCAATCAAAGAAATAGAAAAGATGGATAAGCTAACTAGGATTTACTTGAAAGAAATAGTTTCTAGGCACGGTGTACCAATTTCGGTTATTTCGTATCGAGACGCCCGTTTTTCATTCCATTTCTAGCAATCGTTGTAAAAATCTTTAGGTACGCGTCTGGATATAAGAACTGCCTACCATCCGCAGATCGATAGGCAAAGCAAGCATACTATTCAAATATTGGAGGAAATGTTATGAGCTTGTGTGATTGGCTTTAGGAACAATTGGGAAGTTCATCTACCATTGGTGGAGTTTTGTTACAACAATAGCTATCACACTAGCATTAAAGCAGCACCGTTTGAGGCGTTGTATGGGCGAAAGTATAGATTACCAGTTTGTTGGGTGGAAGTTAGTGATAGTTAGCTGACTGCCATGAATTGGTGCATGACACTACTGAAAAGATCGTGCAATACGAAATCGTATGGCAGTAGCACGAGACCGACAGAAGAGCTACGCTTACAAGAGAAGGAAACCTTTGGAGTCTCAAGTTAGAGACAAAGTATTACTGAAAGTCTCACCATGGAAAGGCGTGATTTGATTCGGAAAAAGAGGAAAGCTTAATCCGAGATACGTTGGACCATTTAAGATTCCCGAAAGAATCGGTCCAGTGGCATATCGATTAAATCTACCTGACTCTTAGAGTGGAGTTCATAATGTTTTTCACGTCTCGAACCTAAAGAAGTGCTTATCTGATGAGACTTTGTTTGTACAACTCGAGGAAGTATAAGTAGATTAACACATATGATTTATTGAAGAACTAGTTGAGATGATGGATCGTGAAATCAAGACCCTTAAGCAAAGCAAAATACCCATAGTCAAAGTTCGTTGGAACTCAAGACATGGACCGGAATTCACGTGGGAACGTGAGGATAAGATGAAGCTTAAGTATCCTCATTTGTTCGAAATGACAATGACAGCCAGCGAAGGTAATGATTAAATTTCAGGACGAAATTTCTGTCAACAATGGGATGATGTGACAACTCACTCGATTCGATTTCTTGTGCCAATGCAATAGACCAGTAATGTAACACAACCATGTAACGCAATTTTCGGGACGAAAATTCTTTCAACATGGGGATAATGTGACATCCGGTAATTTTCCGTTACCAAACTCCGTTAGTTTCTTTAGGTCTTGCATAAACGTGTCGTGAGCACACATTAGTTGTCGTTGAACGTTGGTGACCAAATAATGATTCACTATGGTTAACAGATAATAATTTAATTAATAATTTTGATTATTAATTTATGGTTATGTGATTCATGAATTTTATATATTATTTATGAGTTTTACTTTATAACATAACAACGTTTGATAGTTGATTCATGTGTTTTGTTACTAGTTAAAAATATATGATTATTATTGTTGATTTATAATACTTCTGTTTTGTAGTTAATAGTATTTAAAAAGTGCTAAAAAGATTAGTTTATATAAAACTTAAACAAGAAGGGTTTAGTTGGTAAATGTTACTAAACTCAAATTAACAAAATTAAAACCCAAGCCCCCCCTATTACCCCTCTAATCGGCCGAACACCCCATCCCCTCTATTCCTTGAAATTTTGGTTCAAGAACAAGCATACCATTCGATTTTTACTACGTTTTAACAAGTCCAATTCGTGATTATTACACGATTTGAGGTAAGATTTTTATTAGTTTTTCATAGTTTTTGATTCAAGAAGAACCCTAGTTCAATTAACATGATTAAAGTCAAAATTGTTGATGTTGGATGATGTTATGATGTTAGTTGTATTGCATTGATGCTAGTTTACGTGGATTATGCAAGAATTTCATGGAATTGTTATACCATTGAAAGTCCTTACACTTTTGGATCGTTAATTAAGGAAATTAGTAGGAAATATTGGATAGTACTATTGGGTCTGGCATATTCCACCCGTACGATTGGAGGTCAAGCGGGTGCAATATTGTCCTAAACGACTAACAGCGTCACGACGTAGTATATCGTGGCAGAAGGCAAACAAATGAACATAGTCAGCTTCAATCGCGAAATCATTATGGTTATTTCTTATGAAATTAGACTAGCTATCTATTTCAATACACTTTTTATATTTTTTAAATGCTATTGCTTATGATAACTTGCAAAACTCTTGAACTCACTAACTGTCATGTTGACACTTTTAGTATGTTTTTCTCAGGTCGTTACTAGCAGCTGCCCTTAGGAGCACCCATGTGTCAATCATGCTTTGAACAATCATTGATTTACATTTGGTTTATTGCATATTTACGTACATTGGTTTAGGAGCGTGTTTTGTTTATTTTACATTTTAATACTTTGGGTTTGAAATATTTACATAACACTTTCATAAATGTGTTAAGTTTAAACTCTGATTTGTTTTAAATGTTATATATAGAATCGTTCTGAGTAACTAATTACTTGGATCCTGGTTTGCTCACACAACTCGTAGTAAAACCCCGCACGTAGATTTTGAGGGTGTGACATTTGTTGTTAGAAGAACTGGTCTTATCACTCCTGGCTTCAACCTCAACTATCACCATTTTCTTACCACTATCATTCTAGTTCGTCTTTGATTCTGTGCATTCCCTAGCAAAATGCCAAGGGTTGTCATAGTTGTAGCACCTCAAATTCATCTTATCAAATCCAATCTTACTAGATTTTTCTACCCCAAACATTTTCCTACCTGTTAGTCTTGAAAAGTTCTTTGCCCTGTACACCACCATTGCCATTTTGTACTTAATGTCTTCTATTCAACATCATCTGGGTTAACTTGCTGTAAGGCATCAACCAGAATGTTTGGTGCACTTAATCTTCCAGCCATAAATGCTTCATAGCTAGACATGAATGTTGTAAACAACACAAGTTGTTCTTCAACAATCTGAATGGTTTGTTTAGATGGGGTGGAGTTGGCAACAAAAGCTTGTTGAGTATGATGTGAAGGCTGAATGGATGGGTAAGAGTGAGTTTATGGCTGAGAGGATATGTGTTGAGACTGCATGGGAGTGAATATATTTGGATTAGGGACTTGGAAATGAGGGACAAATGTCTCTTTGATAGTAGGAAATGACAGGGTTTGCTGACTGTTGTTGCTGACAAAGCTGTGAGTAGCTCACATAGTAATTAGGATTACTTGCCATCTTAGCATACAAAGCAGTTGCTTTAGCTCCCATTGTGTTTAAGTGATTTGCAGCTCTTTGTTTGTTATCCATTTCATAAGATTTGATTGTGAAAATTAGATCACTGAGAGATAAGGTAAACAGATCTTTGGTTCTCTTAATGGTGTTGCAGTTGTTGTTCCAACTATAAGGTAATGAGTTCAATAGCTTCTTGTCGACAGCTATATTCTCCAATGTTATTCTTGCACTTTTCATCTTTGTGATCAATTTTACAAATCTTGACATTTGTATTTCCAATGTGTCACCAAGCACTTGATTAAACATGTTGAACTCCTGATTTAGCATATCTTTCCAACTCTCTCTCATATCCTTATTTCCCATACTAGTACGAGTAACTAAGGTCACCTCCACAAGCAATATGTGGAAAGTGTAACTCTAGTTCAAAGGTTTTAACTTTATAAAGAAAACAAATTTGAATTAATGATGGATTTAGAAAGCAAATTTCAAAGTAACAAACTTGATTGATTTTAAAAACAATAATAAGAAGAATGATCCACTCCGGGTTTTAGGTTTGAAAAACAAAATTTATAACCTAGTTATTCTTAGTAAACAATCACATAGACATAATTTTGTTGGTTTGATTGATTTCGGTGATAGAGATGGAACGGGTTGTAAACGGACCTATTCACAAATTACCAATGTAAAGAAACCAAAACCTAATGAGTTTTAGATTAAGATTCAAAACAAAGAGAAACCTTTTAAAGTAATCAACCAATAAATGAAATCATATGACTTAACACGCCAATCAAAACCTCAACCCAATCTAAGAACAAATAAAGTTTAAACAAATGTCATAAACACAAACCCTACACCTGGAGAAGATCACGGGTGATTTAGCCGCTAATTGTTCTCATGGAATCAAAATCGGTTGTTGTAGAAATCAACTGCATGAAAGGATGGATCCGTAGGTGTTCTTTGCTATCAAAACTGCTCCTTAGATGGCCAATAACGACTTGGTGAAGCCTCCATTCGCAGCCCCCATTTTAACCTTTAATTAGGGTACAAAACCCTAACAATTCGTATCAGTCAGCCCAGGGACGTAATTTACATCCTCAGGGACGTAATTTATGTCCCCCTAATCCCCCCTGTCAGCATTTTTTTCTTCAATTTTACACACATAAGTTTGCGTGCTTTATTTTGGCTGATCACACAGGGGACGTAATGCCCCTATTCATTTTTTCTTCATTTGTCTCTTTCTCAAATGTTGCTTTCTTCGTGAGCTTCTGGCTTCCATTCTAACTCCCAAAAACACCCAAAATGTGTCCATTTTAGCTCCACAACCCTGAAAATCAATTAAGTCTCAAACCAATTATGTTTCATAATATTAAACACATAAAAGCACATAATTAAACATTTTAATATAGTGAAAAACCCCTACACATCACATCCCCATACTTGAGTTTTGCTTGTCCCAAGAAAAACTATCATGCAATTATAGAAACCCATTTAGATAATTTCCCTTTATTATATCAACTCTTAGTTAAGGTCCAAGGTCATACCCTTTGTTGGACTCAACAAGTGTATAAAAGGATAATGCCATAATCTAACATAATTTGTTCTAACATTCAAACAACCATTAACTAACACATAAACATTATTAACATCCATATCAAACACTAATTAAGTTTAAATTTCTTTTTCAGGTTTATAGATAAAAAGGCATTTTTGCTTAAGTTTCCACAGCAGATGAGGATTTGTCCATAGCGGATGAACAAGAAGATGCAGCGGATGAAGAACAAAGTCTAAGTGTTCATAGTGGATGAGCAATCACAAAGCAAATGACCAAGTCCACAGCTGATGAACAATCCACAGCGGATGCACACTTCGTAGCGGACAACAAAAAAACAAACATCAAGTGTTCACAGCGGGCAGCTTCAAGGCATAGCAGACAAGTTGTTCAACCTCCATAGCGGAAGCTAATCATCCATGGCGGATGACTTATAGACTTAGGATTATATCTATTTTGTTTACATAAGGGTATTTTTGTAACTGTATATAGACTATTGTATAGGTATAAATAGCAGTATACCGTAATTCTTTTTAAGATTTTGAACAATCAATCAAACAAGTAGTTTGTGATTATCATTCAAGCATACAAACACACACAATCATACACACACATAGATCTCATATCATTAATCATGGGTTTCCACGCTATGATTAATGAGTATTGAATCAATAACACATTGTTGTTATCTTTGAGAGATTGAAATCGATCCTTGGGGGAATTCATTGTTTTGTTCTTGTGTTCTATGTTCAAAACCCGATATTTTCGAATTCCATCACCCTTATTCACAAGACTTTCAACGTTCAATAGCTTTACATTCTAGCAAGTAAAATGATATGCAAGTAAAAAAACAAGAAACACCCAACTAGACCTAACATGCTTCTAATTCTTAATTACATGCACACACCTCTCATAATGGTTCACTCCTCTCAGCTATATCTGGACTAGTAAAAGAGGTACTAGTATAGTCACTCCATGACCATGTATGCACCCAATTAGCATAAGTTTGTATCACAATAACACCTCCACTAACTTGCATAGTCGTTACACATATCAAAAGGACTTACGGGTTTTAGGCTTAGGTAAAGGTAGGAACTTTTGGCTTTATAAAGTGGCTAATTTAGAAAAAACATGCACCTCAGATCATCAAACAATCTTTATTACATGCAAACTACCTAATTTGGGTAGCTTTTGACCCTTTATTAAACAACTTCCATTTTTTTTTTCTTTTTTTTGAACTTTATGCATATTTCTACTTTAAATATTGTCACGGTCTGCAATTAACTATAGCTTCGGTTTTTTGCATTGGGTTTGACAAAAAGGAATCATTCCAGGCTCAACATGGATACTAAGTGGTAAAATTGGATAAAAATAATCAAATGTCAATAAGCAACAAGGGATCCTAACTTGCCTTCATCTTCTGTGTGCAACAATCTAGTACATGGTCTCGGCGTGTATCAAATAACACAAGTTCTACAATAAAGGTAGAATATGGCCTACTCTCAAATAAATGATTTCATATATATGTGTTTTAAAGAATAGTAGGCTCAAAATCTCACAACATAGGATATAGGGCTATGGATGTGCACATGTAATTAATATACTAAAAGCTTGTTAACCTTAGTCAGGCATTTTTGCACATTTTAGAAACCCACTTGCTAGATAAACTTTATCCTGCAATTTAAAGAATATGACCATGACTAAAGACCTAAACCAATGCGTTAATATCTGAAAAGGAGAAATTATTCAAAAAAATTTCAAATTTGTTCAAATTTTCATCCCTTCATATATTATTTCTCCCTAGGGTTTTCCATCACCACACTTGAGATACATTGTCTCCAATGTATGAGTAAATTCATTAGACAATTCGTAATTTCATTCCACTTTACCCATTAAGCCCAAGCACAGAACATAACATCATTAAACAAGCTACCATAGTCCTAAGCAATAATATCACGCCACCCTGATCACATAGTTATTCAACACCCCCAAGTACAGAATAAAGATACTAATAAAAAATAATAAAAATAAAAAATATAAAGAAGGAACGTCAAAGCGAGTTCACATGGACCTGATCGTTTGGTACATCCCTGATCAACAAATCCAATCAACCATCATATGGCGGGGGCAGACAAGGAGCCCCAAAAATACAATCATAAAAACTACGCCCAACAACGCGTATATCATAAGCTCCTTCGGAATTGGCATCCCCTTGATCTTGATCTTGCTGCTGAAATGGAGAAATACACATGGATGGACTTGATTGAGGTACTCTTGGTAGCTGTTGTGTAATCTCATATGGTACAATGCTTGGGTCTGTCTAATCTGTGGGTCGTGGTCTCACCATGTAGTTCCAATCGCTTTCATAATGTCGTTCATGTCGGATTGCTTTATTAAAATGAAAATCTTCATTCCTGTATTGCTCTCTTTGAAATAGGGTGGCATGATGGTAGATACGTGCTTCCTCTACTTGTTGGGTCTATTAGTCATACATCAACAGAGTTCCCTCGTTCCAATCACCAAATGTGGCCAGGCGTGCTTGAAGCATCCTTTCCTGCAAGAATGAATAATATGGTGACCCTACTTGCCCGGGTGTGAAGCCGATCACTATCGGTGGTGATACCAGAGGGGCAAGATTCCCCATACCTGCATACGCTTCCTCTTCATCGTCAGCCCCTTCTTCCATATCATCTCTTGGTGCTTCAATAAATCTTCATGTAGATGATAATGTAAGCCTATGTTTTGTTCTTAGTAGCTTGTATTCCCAATCTGAGGCAAGCACCAATGTGTTGAGTTTCCATTGTAGATGCTTTATTTTAGCACCTCTAACCCCTCAGGTCACACCCCCTTGCTTTTTCAACATTTTTGATAGAAGAGGGCTATGTGGGATTGCAATCCTCTGATTATTTTCCCTTGCCTCCCATATGTTGTACATTATTAGATGGCATGCAAAAAGAGTTGGAGTTCCCTTTACCAGAGCATAAAGAACTAAGACATCATACAATCTTACCCTTAACATGTGATCACTTGTTCGGGTCATGACATTTATGTTCACAATGCCCAACAGTGGTCTTGGGAGTGCCTGTAAGTCTTCCCTCATTAAAATCAATGATGCAATACCCGTACCTGGTTGAACTACAAATAACTCTCGTATAATCTACCTCCATGACTCTTCTTTTGCTTTCTGCACTGCTAAGATTGGATCCGATGGATAATAATATGGGATATTGTTTTCTGCACCGGAATCAAACCTTCCAAGTTGTCTAAACGTGTCAAATGACAGCTCAATGTCTCGTCCATTCACTCGACCAATCAACTTTGTAGTTTTTGGTGGATCGGTACCAGGTAGCTTTTTAAGAATTGACATCCATTCAAGAATTAGCTCCATATACACCTCCACATTATCATCATTGTTGAATTTTAAACACTCCTCCCAACCAAGCCTCTTAAAACATCAAGAGACCCCAAATCTTCCCAGTTCCTCTATGTTTACCTGTCTCTCACACATGAATAACTTAACTCAAGCTTGCTTGCTTAAATTAATTTTTTTCATGTACACTTTTGCTTGGAAGTGTTCTGGATAATAAGATAACCTTCGTTTTTTCTCTACTTACAAATACCATCAACATCCGTCTCAAAATCAGAACCACTTCCATCACCCCTGCCTTCACTTTCATGACCTTGAAACATTGATTCAATGTCCTTTTTCGACCCTTTATCACCACTCAATTGTTTCTGTAGCCTTTTTGTACCCTTCAACGACTCGCCAACCATCTTTCCTTTACCTTTACTTAGCTTTGGTGTGATGATAACCTACAAATACCACATTTATACAATTAGTAAATAAGTTAGCACCGCTCACTTGCAACAACAATCTAAGAATTTGGCTATCAATGTCCATACACACTCACACGTATCAATTCCAGAATGGGTTTAATATCTTGAGATACCAATTATATCAACAAGTGTAAAATTTCATTACCAACCACCAAATGCATAACCAAATTCTTACATTATCTCACACTTGATTGTTAATAACATCACATTGTTACTATCACAATTTACATATGTGGCCAACTTCACCCAAAATCCTAACAACAATAGATCCTATTAAAATCCATAATTTTCACAACATAGTGACAAACACTGCCTAAATCAAGCCAAATATTCATCAATAACCTATTATAACATCATACATTGTATTTCTTACTCATATTCAAATACTTAAATCCAAATATCAAGTGAGAAACACATATTTTGTGATAATGTAGTTATAAAAGATGAGAAACGTACCTGCACGTATGAATGACTGCAAACTAATAACAAAAGATGAGAACTTGAAGATAGTTTCAAAAACCCCAAATTGACCCGAAACCCTAGGTCACAAGGACACTTGATTCATTGGTTTTTTGTGAAAATCGTTGATAGGATTGTGTTCTTCTCGAAAAATTAGTCAACTTAGACCCACAAATTGTTTGATTTGGTGAAGATTTAAGGAAGTTATGGTAAAATGAAGATTGGAAAGGGTTATGGTGTTCTTGGTGAGTTTGGGGAAGAAGATGATGAAAAATGGATGTGGTTAATGTTTGTGTGGTGAAAATAGGGATGGAGTTGGTTAAAACCCAATTTGATAATTAAATTATTTGAGTTTTACCGGTTTTTTTTTGACCCATTTACGAATTTACTGGGCCGCGCAGCATATGGACGTAGATTACGTCCTATAGGACGTAATTTACATCCTACATCTTTTTCAGGCACGTAAAGTAGGATGTATAATAGGAGGTCGTTTCAGGGGGACTTATATTACATTCATAGGGACGTAAATTACGTCCTTAAGGCTTTCCAACATTTTTTTTATAAAACAAACAAAATACTTACAAACTAAATTAAAGACCGACTATATATATATATATATATATATATATATATATATATATATATATATTGTTCATTTTATATATTCTATTTTTTTCTTTTTTTATGTTGGAAGATGTGATATCGGCCACTCCCCCGAAAACTTGTGTAATGCCCTCAAGTGCACCCATTACTTACTTGAACTTGCAAAATATCCACACGTAGCAGGGATCACAAGAAGATTGACATGCAACCTCAAAACAGTGTTTGGCAAAAGCACACATAAACAACCCAAACAAAACTCAAACTTGAAAACAAAGAATTAGAGAATGGAAAATAAATGAAAAAAAATTAAATAAAAAAATTAAAATAAAATAACAGCTTATGAAACCGCGGGTTGCCTCCATTTAAGCTTCGAACGATATATCAGAATTTCTTCCGAAGGTAAATTTCTTAGTAAGTAGTTATTAGTTTTGAATACATAATTTTCTTCCGAATACAACTTGATGTCTTCCGAAAGAAAACATATCATAAATTCTCAAATTTCTAAGGAATATCATTTTTGAAAATTTTCTTCCAAGGTAAACTGGGCTTATATAAGTGATAATATAGACAACTTAAGAAATACATGTTTGAGAAAACAATATGGAAATTAATTTAAGAAAATCAACTAAAAGTTAATCATCCCAATAGCTGATACAAAATACTTAAATCTCTGGTCATTAAAAGCTTTTGTGAACAGATCAGCATATTGTTTATTTGTATTAATTTTGACTAGTTTTATCAATCTCATCTTAAAATTACCTCTAATCAAATTATACCTGAAATTTATGTGCTTTGTCTTTGAGTGTTGTAAAGGATTCTTTGTAATAGAGATAGCACTATTGTTGTCAATGTGGATGGGAGTCCCTTTGACGTTGAATCCATAGTCCAACATTCAATTCTGAATCTAAAACACTTGAGCACAATAGCTTAAAACAGCAATGTATTTAGCTTTAGCAGTTGATGCAGACACACAAGATTATTTCTTGCATTGCCATGAGGCTATCCTTCCACCAAGAAATTGACATCCCCCTGATGTAGACTTTACAGTCATGTTGCAGCCACCATAGTCACTATCTGTAGAGGCATACAAATTGAAGTCAGAATTATTTGGATACCAAAGGCCTAGTTTGAGAGCACCTTTGAGATATCTAAGAATCCTTTTGATAGCAACCAGGTTTGACATCTTGGGGTTGGCTTGATATCTTGCACAAATACATGTAGCAAACATGATATCAGGCATGCTGGCTGTGAGGTACATGAGAGACCTAATCATAACCCCATAGAGATGTTTATCAACACACTCCCCCTAAAGATCAGGTCCTAAGGAGTGGTTTCTAGCTATGGGTGTCTTAGCAACCTTGCACTCAGTCAAATGAAATTGGGTAGTATGTCTTGCACATACTTTGACTAGTTTATGAATATGCCATTGTCAACCTGCTTCACTTGAATCCCTAGAAATAAATTAAGTTCCCCCATGGCACTCATATCAAATCTATTCTTCATTATCTTCTCAAAGTCTTTGCAGAGCTTCGGATTTCTATATAAACTTGAACCAGCTTTAAGTCATTTCTTATTCCTTTAATGAAGAATGTTTTTATCAATAGTACCCCTCTTGTAGCCATGCTGACAAAGGTACTGTGATAGTGTCTCATACCACTTCCTTGGAGCTTGATACAGCCCATAGAGACCTTTGTCAAGCTTACAGACATAATCAAGATGATCAGGATCTACAAAGCCAGGTAGTTGTTTGACATACACTTCCTCATCAATCATCCCGTATAAGAAGGCACACTTGACATCAAGTTGGTAGACCTTGAAATCCTTGGATGCAACAAAAGCAAGGACTATCCTATGAGCTTCAAGTCTTGCTATAGGAGTAAAAACATCTGTGTAGTCAATCCCTTCTTCTTATGTGTACCCTTGAAAAACTAGTCTTGCCTTGTTATTGATGACAAGTCTTCTATCATCTTTCTTATTCCTGAAAACCCACTTGGTACCTATAGTGGTCTTCCCTTAAGGAAGAGGACATAGGTTCCAAACCTTTTGCCTTTTAAATTAAAGCAGCTCCTCCTGCATTGCTTTAACCCAACTTCCATCCTTCTAAGCTTCATCAATATTCTTAGGCTCAATCTAGAACAAGAAACAAGAGTGAAGACAAACATTTTTGTCATGGGTTTGTCCTCTTGTTCTCACCCCTGTCTTAACATCTCTAATGATGTTTGTGGTGGGATATGACTTGTGGATTCTCAATTGAGGAATCACAGCAAGTTGGTTGGAGAGATATAAGTTAGTGTAATTCAGATCTTGTGATTAAGTATCACCCACCACATCAGCACACTTATCAAGAGAAACTTGATCCAATGAGTATGTGACATCATAGATGTTGTCTTCCATAGAGTGGTTATCAGCATCAAGAAATTCTTGATCACTATCACAACCTCCATCTCATCCTATATTAGAAACTCCTTCATTTGAGTTTTGTGCCTCTGTGCTGGAATTTATAGGAACCTTAGATGTATCAGCTGAAGAGTTCGTCATTATTGTGGTGACAGGATTTCCAACTGTAGGGCTAGTTACCACTGGAGATGAAGTAGTTTTCTGACTTGCTCTTCTCAGCTCAAATCTTGGATCAGAATCTCCTATTGATAAGCTACCTATAGATCCTAAAACATCTTCATAAGATTTATTAAAATGTTAGTAACTAAATTAAGATCAAACAGTCAATCAGGACCAGAACCTTTCACACAGGGTGTGTGCTCATTAAAGGTCACATTGGCTGACTCCTCAACTACTCTAGCTCTATGATTGTATACTCTATAAGCCTTAGCTTGGGAATAGTATCCAATAAAGTGTCCATCATCTGATTTCTCAGCAAATTTGGCAATCTGATCTTTGGTATTCAACATAGTGCAAGGACATCCAAATGACTTGAGGAAACCAATAAAAGGTCTCCTTTTATGTCACAACTCATAAGGAGTCTTACCATGAGTCTTGAATACTAAAATTCTATTCTACACATAGCAGGCACTGTTGACTGCCTTTGCCCAGAAGGTGATGGGCAGTGTAGAGTCAGATAGGATGGTTCTTGTAGCTTCAATAAGTGTCATATTTCTCCTCTTAGCATCCTGGGAGCACTGTATTGTCTTATAATACCTTTCTCATCACAAAATGTATCAAATATTTGGTTCTTGAATTCAGTTCCTTGATCACATCTTATGATTTTGATATTGTGATCATATTGATTCTTAATTTTCAAAATGAAGCCCTTCAAGATCTCAAGGGTCCCATCCTTAGTTCTAAGGAAGAAGACCCAAGTGTATCTTGTGAAGTCATCTGTGATCACCAAACAATATGAGGTCCTCCCTAAACTTATTACACTGGTGGGTCTAAAGAGATCCATATGTAATAAGTGTAGGGGAGTAGTGATGGAGTTCTTTTCCTTTGGCTTGTGAGACACTTTATATTGGTTCCCTTTCAAACATGCAACACAATGGTCATCACTTGTAAACTCTTTCCTTGGAATTCTAGTTACCAAATCATTATTAATTAATATATGCATGTTTTTAAAGTTTACATTGAACATTCTTTTATGCCAGAGGAAAGACTCATCACTATTAGCTTTAGATAGAAAGCAAGAAACTTCTCTTGATAGGGATGTTTCTTGCAAATCCATCTTGTACATGTTACCTTTCTTAAGGGCTCTAAGAAGGATATGCTTTTGAGAAATGACCACCCTGGGCTTGAGAATAATCACTCATGCTCAGTAAAGAGCATGTTATGTCTCTGGTCACAAAATTAGGATACACTCAAGAGATTGTACCCAAGCTTCTTAACATAGTTTACCTTCCCAATGTTGAGCTTACCATATGTGACTCTGCCCCTTCAAGTGATGTAACCACCTAATTCTCCTCCAAAAGCAACTGGCCCTCCATTAATTCTTTCAAAGTTCTAAAGCAAAGAGCCATTGCCTGTCATGTGCCTAGAGTAGCCACTATCAATGATCCATACATTACCTTTGCTCCTCAATTGTTCCTACATATAAAGAGATGGTTAGTTACATTTGGAAACCCAAGCCTTGATGGTCTTGGGCTTGTCAAAGTAAACTGAAGATGATGCAATAGTAATTGATCATATATGCAAGCTCTGAGCTCCTACATATAAAGAGATAGTTATTTACATTTGGAAACCCAAGCCTTGATGGTCTTGGGCTTGTCAAAGTAAACTGAAGATGATGCAATAGTAATTGATCCTATATGCAAGCTCTGAGGATCATTTTCTATTATTGATGAAGAACTTTCAGTCACATGGCCTTTCTTCATCTTCCACACCATCTTTGGAAGACCAGACTTGGCCTTTAATACTTTGAAAGTTTTGATGACTTTGGAAGTTTTGGAGACTAGACCTTCAGAAGCTTTTGCATCCACTGCAGCAGACTTCAGTACTTTGGAAGCATTCCTTTCTTTTGAGACCAAATTTTCTTCTGAAGGTAAGTTTTCACGTATCTTCTTCTTCACTTTGGAGCTTCCAAAAAGAAGAGATTTTCCTTCCGAAGCCTTCTTCTTCTTCTTCTTCTTAGAAGTTTTCTTCTTGGTCATGTGGATAGTACTTTTGGGATTGAAGATGCAATCCTTAGCAAAGTGAGAAGCACTACCACACATGATGCATTCGGTAGGCATACTTCTGAGAGTCATTTTTTGAGTAGAAGACTGAGCTTGATCTCTTTCAACTTCCTTCTTCATCTTCACCGATGATGCAGCTGGCTTCTTAGGGTGAGACTTGCTCTTGGAACTGGATGGTTCAGGCTGTGCAGTAGTGGTGCATATTTGATCAGCATTCTTCTCTTGACCAGGATGACTTGGATATGAACTAGTACTCCTAGTACTAGAGTTCATGGTTAAGTCTTTAGTCTTCACCACTTCAAATCCAGTAGAAATAAGAACTTGCTTTTGCTTGGAGTTGAAGGTGGTCTTGATCTCTTAGGCTTTCTTTGATTTTCTTTTGGCTGCCCTAATCAAGTTCTTCCTCGCAGACTTGGTCATCCTTGGTTCTTTCTTTTATATAGGAGAATAGTGACCCTTCTTAGGATAACCCTCTTCACTCACTTCAGGTTCATCCTTCACTATCTCCTCTTTATCTTTATCCTCTTCTTGGATGGGGCCTATGAGAGGCAGCTCATCTTAACAAGTTCCGCACCTTGGAGGTCTTACTGATAGTAATGTGCGTAGAGAAGCTATCTCACTTGATCCCAATCCCTGCCTGTTCGGATAAAAAAATCTTTGCATGTATGGATGAAGATATTATGTTCTTGAAGGTTTCCACTTCAAGAGCACAATTTTCTGCCTTGTCTTTCCTGATCACAAGCGCAGCCTAGCATTTAGTTAACTTGGTAATGAGATCTTTAATTTGAGTCGTGTAATTTGTGTGCTTATGCTTAGAGTAGAAATTGTTTTCTCTAAATCTTCTATTTTAAGTTTATAATCATTTTCTCCTCTTTTAAAATTAGCTTTTAAAATAATCAAGGACTCAAGATTACATCTCACTTCCAACTTGTAAGACCTATACATATTAACTTTAGCAATGCATTCAAGTGTACAAAGATGTTCTAATACCTTGGCTTCTTCATGGTCAGCCATCAGTGCTTGCTTGGGAGAAACATCTTCAATTTGAAAGCTCCAATCAAAACCTCATTCTTTAATAGCAATAGCAGCTTGTTGCTTTGGTTGGCTTGGCTTCTTAGATCTGGAAGCTGCATTAGTGTAGTTTGGTCTGGATTGTGATTGGCTACCATTTGTCCTTGGTGCCTTGCACTCCCTAGCAAAGTGTCCCATTTGGTTACAGTTGTAACACTTCATCTTGCTTTTATCCAGGCCAAACTTTCCACTGGCCACATTGCTTGGGAACTTCCTTCATGTTCTCTTGTAGAACTTCTTGGCTCTATGAGTTAGAAGAGCCATCTGCTGGACTATTTCCATGTACTCTAGGTCATCTGGATAGATGCAATCCAAGTCTTCAAGAGTAAAGAGAAAGTTGCCATAGCTTTCATCAGAAGACACAAAGGCTTGTGATAAGCTTGTCTCTTGAAATGAGCTTCCTTGGATGTAGCTCTCCCTTGGTGTCTCGAGGAAGGTGATGAAAGGGCCCTTTTGTGAGTTGTCGGGGAAGAAGATGTGATGATGTTATGGTTCTCTGTTTCCCTTTCAATCACATGGAGGGCTGAACTCTGTTGATGCTAGAAGAGCTGCTTGATGGATTTTGCATGTTCATCTCCATCTGGTAACCACTAAGGATACCATACAACTCTGTGAGAGTAAGGGTGGAGAGGTTCTCAGTTCGCTTGATGGCCATACAATAGTGAGACCATTTTTTGGGAAGAGAGAACAAGAACTTTGTCATAATGTCCCTATTCTCAAGCTTGACTCCAACATCCATGAGAGAGTCCACAATCTCAATATACCTTAAGTATTGTTGAGTCATGGTTTCACCTATCTTGTAGGTGAAGTTCTCAAACTGCTACTTCATGAGGTCTTTCTTGTTTTTTTTGGCTACCTCAGACCCCTCATATATGAGCTTTAGTGCATCCCAGAGCTACTTAGCAATTTTACACTTCTTAAAGCCTCTGTATATTGAGTTTAGAAGAGCAGTTTGAAGATTGGTCATGGCTTTCTGATCTACATCAATTTTCTTTCAATCTTCCTAAGAATAGTCAGCCATTTCCTTTAGGATCATCCCACCTCCAACAGTGGCTGAAGAGGTGCTTAGGATGTGAGGTTTTTCAATAACAGATGTCCATATCCTGCTGTCTTGAGACTTGATGAACCCTTCTATACGTTGGCACCATGTATCAAAGTCATCAGGAGTGAACACTAGAGACTTTGTCATGGTACCGGTTTCCATATCAGCCTTTAAAAGAGCTACCATTTGAGTTGGTAAGTGTTTTGTGAAACTGAAGAGATCTAAGATGGTGAGATCTTATAATCAAGAGCCTAAAATGCTCTGATACCAATTGCAAGACCGGTGAAGGGTTCAATGCAACAGTTTCCCAGTTATAAGGAGAGTGTTAGAACACTTAGTAGATCAAATAGGGAACAGGTTTAATGGTGAAACAAAGAACACAAGTAATGAACAGAACAAGAACAAGATAATATGGTTTTCAAGAATGTTGTATATTACTCTCAAGTTCTTACAAAGTGTTACAAAGCTTAAAAATGAAATGACAACTACTTGAGACACTTTATACTACATCCTAGAGCCAGCCATACTTTGAAGGCTAGCTGAAAATACTAATATAAACAACAAGAACAATGTAGAGTCAAAAGGTAGATTGTCTTTTGACTAGTGACTATGACATGCCATAGCTCACATCCTAATATATTACAAAAAAGATAAAACTGCAAAAGTAGAAAGTTACACACTCGAGACCTTAATCTACAGTTTGACAAAAGTATGACCTTTTCACCAACTCATATAAGTTGGTGAGTATTCAGAGGTGGTAGCGGAAAGTAGTTCAGATTTTGTCAAAATGTGATTCAGAAAAAGCATGTCTTCTCTATCTCCGAAAAAAATCGGTCAAAGTCTTCCGAAGCATTGGAAGACTTCATCTTTAGCTTCAAAAGCTTTGGCATTGGCTTCGAAAGATTTGATACTTAGCATAATTCTCTGAGTTATATCAAATCTTCCAAAGTAACTTTCTTGTACTTCACATGTGCATGCTGAGAGCTTTTTGGTTGCATCAGCCTCTAAGTGTGATCCTTACAAAAGTTTTAAAAATGGTATTTAAAAAATATAATAGTTTTAACAAAAAGACGACGACTAGAAGTGACAGAGGCGAAAAGACGATGAAGGAGAGAAAATAGTTGGAAAAATAAGGATATGTGATGACATGAATTGGTATATTTAACTTTCTATTGTTTCTTTCCATATTATAATGAAATGGTTTGAAGAATGAGATGTAGGACTCTTTTAGCTCAAACCTTTTTTTTTTCCTCAAGATATGACACACACATGTACCAATCACATTGTGAATGCTCTAATGCTTTTAGTTAACAAAAAATTTGATTGAGAGGTTATGTAAAACGTACCAAACTATTCATTGTTTTACCAAATATACCTTATAATATAAGCTACATCGTATCATATAATATCTCTATTTTTACTCATGGGAGGATGTGTTGAGCATATAGACGGGCACGCTTGGTCTCACCCATAAATAAATATTTTTAGCTAATAAACAATTTTTCCTGTTCTACATAATCATAATCTATACTTAAATGAAAAGTATCATGTTTTCATTAATAACACCAATCACATATAACTTAATCATAACATTGTTAAATAAGAATACTTAGTAGGGTGGATTAGACAAAGTAGTTTGATTACGATATTTATTTATAACTTAAATATTGAAGTAGATATGATAAGTTGATAAAAATGTTAAACAGACATTCAAAAAGTACATAAAACTATTAAATATTAATAGTAAATGTTAATATTTTAATTGAGGTAAAAGTTGAAGTATTAAACTAAAAAGTTAAATAATAATTTAAATAAGTGTAGTTGAACTACTTACATAAAAATAACTAGCGGTATCCATCGATGCGTGTTGCACGTACGATGGATCGGGCTCAGAAAGTTTTCAGTTACGGCTGCTAACCATAAACGGTTATTAAATCAAAGCAACCGATAAGATTGTTGGTTATTGTCACAGCCTGGCTCTATGCTATATGTCAACAGAAATAACGAAAAAAACAACATAATACAACTTATATACGTCTCAGATGAACACAGGTTCAGCGTCACTGACCTGAAATAGAAGTGGCATCACCAAGGACATAATAATGTTTCCGACACCAGCATCTCAACAACACCATGGTCAAGGTAAACACCATTAACAAACAATATACCCAATAGCAGAATCAGCTCAAATGAGTTGAGGAGCAGCAATTGAGCTAATGAACATCATCATCCACAACCTAATTTTCCCAATAGCGGTGTCTACCCAACAACATGGTAAAATGAAAACGTCAACGACCAATAAACCAAAATAGATAATAGCATAGATATGATTCTTAACCATCATCGCACAACTATTTTCCCGACAACAGTATGAAGGCAACAACCTGCTCAACTTAAATATCATTGATATAATGACATAATCAATGGAAGCATCGAGTCAGATGAGCAGGGCTCAATCTCAGATGAGCTAGGGTCATTATTATCAACTTAAGGTCTTTTCCAACAGCAAACAAAACTATTGATCAACAAATACGTAAAACAAATCCACCCAACAAATAAAACCCTTAGATTGAAACAGGATTGAAACCTAAGATGAACATCTAGCCAACATTCCCAGATGAGGTAATCCTCATGATCATCAACATAACGAATCACCAAACAACAAAGTCTCAAATGAAGTAATCCTCATCATAATTAATGTGAGATATAAAAGTCAAAGCAAGTGCTTCTTTCGAAGTTAATTATCTTCTGAAGCTTGACATATTTCTTCCAAAGCTTGGCTGGAATCTTTCGAAGGTTATGTTTGCTTCGGAAGTTTTGGTAGTATTGGAAGTGTTAGAGTTTTGCTTCGGAAGTATTCCGAAGGGTACTTCCTGCTTCAGAAGTATTAGTATAGGGTCCTAATTGTAAATTCTCAATTAGTTGTTGAGTGTGTAATTTGACCGTTATAGTTCGTTGGTCATTTATCATAATAAATAGCGGATCCTTTGTAATCGGTGAGGGAGAGGATTAAACCACAATCATAATCACCATAATCATTTGAGAATAAAGTTCTTTCATGTATTCTTGAAGTTCGTCTTCTTCGTTTCTTGTTGTTGTTGAATTGCGTGTTCTTGTACTCAATTGGTGTAACAATTGGTATCAGAGCCTGGTTAGAGGCTCAATTGAGGAACAAGATTCAATCAAAGATCGTTTGGCAGTAACAATGGTGTCAAAAAAGTTTGAGATTGAGAAATTTGACTGGAAAAACGACTTTGGGTTATGGAAGATGAAGGCATTGCTCGTTCATCAACGAGTGGTGGATGTCTTGGCTGGAGAATCTAAGTTGACGAACACAATGTCAGATAAGGAGAAGAAGTAGACGCTTGAACTGGCACATAGTTCAATCATCTTGAACTTGGGTGATCGGGTACTGAGAGAAGTATCAAAGGAGACGACGGCGGCAGGGGTCTGGTCAAAATTAGAAAGCCTGTACATGACGAAGTCTCTTGCGAACAGGTTGTATCTCAAGAAGCATTTGTACACTTTCCAAATGGCGCCTGGGAAGTCAATTGAAGATTATACTGACGAATTCAACAAGTTGGTGTTAGATCTTGAAAACATTGAAGTTGAATTAGATGATGAAGACCAAGCGATCATATTCTTGACCTCTCTTCTATCATCTTATGATCACTTTGTGGATACTTTGATGTATGGTAGGGATACTCTTACCATGGAGGAAGTGCTGGCAGCTCTTAATTCAAAGGACTTGAAGAAGATAACCGATTATAAAGAAGATGGTGGAGAGGGCTTGGTGGTCAGGGGAAGATCTTATCAAAGAAAATTTAAGTCGAGAAGTGTCTCAAAGTTAAAATCCAAGTCCAAGAGAAGGTGTTATGTGTGTGGGTTAGAGAAGCACTTCAAGAAAGATTGTCCTGACTCGAAGAGAAAGAAGGGTGAATCAAGTGGATCAAAGTATCATTATAGTCACAATGCACAAGATGATGTATCTGATGGATATGAGAGTGCAGATGTGTTGGCTGTCACAAGCAGTGGTAATGAGAATGAGTGGGTGATGGATTCAGGTTGTTCATATCATACGACACCTGTGAAGGAGTTCTTCAAAGATTTGAAGTTTGAAGATCTCGGTTCTGTAAGTTTAGGGGATGATAGACCTTGCAAGATTGTAGGTCATGGTACAGTGAATTTAAAGATGAAGAATAGAATGGAAGTAGATCTTCATGATGTAAGGTATATCCCTAATCTTAAAAGAAGTTTGTTGTCACTAGGGTTGTTGGAGAGATCTGGTCACCATGTTAGTCTTAGGGATGGTAATGCTAAGATGATTAAAGGATCAATGGTGGTACTGTCTGGTAATATAAGGGATAATAATATCAACTACTAGATAGTGCTGGTGTAGTAGAGTACCATGTGGCAACTGCCTCAAGTGATAATAGTTCTAAGGCGATATTGTGGCACCAGAGGCTTGCTCATATCAGTCAGCAAGGACTGGTAGAGTTACAGAAGCAACAGGTTGTGACTGAGCTGAAGAATTATGATTTTGGTTTTTGTGAAACTTGTATTCTTGGGAAACACAAAAGGGTTAGATTCACAAGGGCTAAGCATATCACAGGTAGGGTATTAGACTACATTCACTCTGATTTATGGGGTCCTGCGAAGGTTGATTCTTTGGGTGGTGCTAGATATTTTATGACTTTGATAGATGCTTTTTCAAGAAGGGTCTGGATAATCATCTTAAAGAATAAGAGTGATGCCTTTAGCAAGTTGGAGGAATGGAAAGTCCTTATGGAAACCCAAACTGAAAGAAAAGTCAAGAAGCTAAGAACTGATAATGGGTTGGAGTTCTGCAACCATGAGTTTAATCAATATTGTAAAGCTTAAGGTGTTGCAAGACACAGAACTGTACTTGGTCATCCATAGCAGAATGGTTTGGCTGAAAGGATGAATAGGACCTTACTTGAAAAGGTAAGGTGTATGCTGGCTAGTTCTAGTTTACCCAAGTAGTTCTAAGCTGAAGTTATAACTACTGCAACTTATCTAGTCAATAGGTCTCCATCAACTGCATTAGACATAAAGACACATATGGAGGCATGGTCAGGTAGAAAGCATGATTATAGTATCCTTAGAGTGTTTGGGTCATTGGCTTATGCTCATGTTAGCCAAGGAAAACTAGAACCCATGGCCTGTAAATGTGTATTTCTAGGATACCCTGATGGAGTGAAAGGATATAGGTTATGGAGGCTAGATGGTGGCAGACCCAGGGTGATAGTGAGCAGAGATGTGATTTTCCAAGAAGATGTTTTGTATAAAGACATTGAAGGAAAAAGGAATTCAGAAGTTGGAGAATAGAGTGGGGTTCAGATTGAGGTGGAGCAGCAGGGTGTGAGTGATAAAGTTGTTGATCATGGCACTTCTGATAGCTAAGGGATGGTTTGGATGATTATCAATTGGCTAGGGATAGACAGAGGAGTTAAGTGGTACCTCCACTCAGGTATAGAGAGAGGATTGATTTGTCAGCATTAGCCTTTCTTGCTGCTGAAGAAGAAGGTATCTATGAACCGTTGTCATACTTTGAGGCAATTTCTATGAAAGAAAGCTCAAAATGGTGTAAGGCCATGAAGGAGGAGATGGAATCTCTTTATAATAATGGCACATGGGAGCTCCTTGATAAACTTGAGGGGTCACAAGCCTGTGTCATGTAAGTGGCTGTTCAAACTGAAAGATGGGATTTTTGAAGGTCAACCTCCTAGGTATAAGGCTAGATTAGTAAGTAAGGTGTTTACACAGAAGCCAGGGGTGGATTATAATGAAATATTCTCACCTGTGGTGAAACATTCATCTATAAGGGTTATGCTGTCATTGACTGCTTCTATGGATATGGAGTTACATTAGTTGGATGTGAAAACTACGTTTTTACATGGGAAGTTATATGAAACAATCTATATGAAGCAGCCGGAGGGGTTTGAGGTTAAGGGGCAGGAAGATAAGGTGTGTCTTCTTAAGAAGTCCTTGTATGGACTGAAGCAATCTCCTAGATAGTGGTACAAGAGGTTTGATGAACATATGGTGACTAATGGGTTTACTAGGAGCAGCTATGATAGCTGTGTCTATTTCAAGGAGTACAGCTTGAACAAGTTTGTGTATTTGTTGTTGTATGTTGATGACATGATGGTGGCTTGTCAAGACTTGGAAGAAGTTGAAGCTACTAAGAGGATGTTAATGTCTGAGTTTGAGATCAAAGATTTAGGTAGAGCAAAGAAGATATTGGGCATGGAAATCAAGAGAGATAGGGAGCACAAGGTGTTGAAACTGTCACAAAGCTCTTATTTGGAAAAGGTACCGATTAACTATAGAATGGATGAGGGGAAGCCAGTAACTATTCCTATTGGTGCTCATTTTAAACTGTCAAGCTCTGATTGTCCTAAGTCAGGTGCTGAGGTTGATTATATGAAGAACGTGCCTTAAGCCAATGTGGTTGGGAGCTTGATGTACTTGATGGTATGTACAAGACCAGATATTGGTTATGCTGTGAGTTTAGTCAGTAGGTACTTGTCTAATCTGGGTAAAGCTCATTGGAATGCTGTGAAATGGATCTTGAGATATCTCAGAGGTACTAAACACTATGGCTTAGTGTTCAGGTGTCACGAACATGGGGAGAGTAAGCGAATTGTTGGTTATGTTGATTCAGATCTTGGCAAGGACCTTGATAGAGGGAGATCTATTACAGGGTATGCATTTCAAGTGCTGGGTAACTTGGTTAGTTGGAAAGCCCAGTTACAGCATGTAGTTGCATTGTCTACCACAGAGGCTGAGTATATAGCTTTGACTGAGGCAGTTAAGGAAGCTATATGGCTGCATGGTTCTGTTTCTGAGTTGGGAATTAATGTTGCAGACTCAGTGGTGTACTGTGACAACCAGGGTGCAGTCTAGTTGTCAAAGAATAGCATGTTTCATGAGAGGACAAAGTACATCAATGTGAAGTTGAACTTCATAAGGGATGTGGTGAATACTAGGAAGGTGAAGGTGGAGAGTATGTCTACTTTGGAGAATCCAGCGGATGTGTTTACTAAATCTCTACCTGGTGTCAAGTTTAACTTTTGCTTGGATGCATTAGGTGTTGGTTAAAATCTTGTTTTGATTTTAAGGTGGAGATTGTGAGATATAAAAGTCAAAACAAGTGTTTCTTCCGAAGTTAATTATCTTCCGAAGCTTGACATATTTCTTCCGAAGCTTGGCTGGAATCTTCCAAAGGTTATGTTTGCTTTGGAAGTTTTGGTAGTATTGGAAGTGTTAGAGTTTTGCTTCGGAAGTATTCCGAATGGTACTTCCTACTTTGAAAGTATTAGTATAGGGTCCTAATTGTAAATTCTTAATTAGTTGTTCAGTGTGTAATTTGATCGTTATAGTTCGTTGGTCATTTATCATTATAAATACAAGATCATGTGTAATCGGTGAGGGAGAGGGTTAAACCGCAATCACAATCACCATAATCATTTGAGAATAAAGTTCTTTCTTGTATTCTTGAAGTTCGTCTTCTTCGTTTCTTGTTGTTGTTGAATTGCGCATTCTTGTACTCAATTGGTGTAACAATCAACATAACGAATCGTCACCCTGACTGGAAAGAAAACGACTGCCAGCCCTACCTCAACCGGAAAAGGGAGGTAGAGCGGCAACTATCTCCAAGGCCATATATCGTCGCCATCACAAAGGCTGACGACCATTCGCCATCGCTCAGGCGAACTCCAGGTCAACTGGAATCGAGAGGCGGAGTGGAGGTCACCATACAGGTGAAAACGGGAACCAAAGACCCACCAAACAGCAGAACCCGACACAAGAGTGGGACTGCCTCCGTCACGTCGGTCTAGAGGGAAAGATTGGGCCGTTTCCCACCTCCTTGAGATCTTCGGCCCCTCACATACCTCTCTTTCTCTCTCTAGAAATGAGAAATACACATGACTAAACTTAAAACCAAAGCAACGTAAAACAAAAGATAGTATATCGTGTATAAAAAATAGTACTTTACTGTTCATTTCCTTGGTTTTAAAATATATAGGTTAATAGATCATAAATAAACTCCATATATAAATAATATTAAAAATTGACCTACAAATATTATAATTAAAAATAATTGTTAATATCATGTGAAAGATTAATCAATTCTTTTTAAACCAAAACTAGCTTGTTTTTCAACCCACGCTACGCG
Organism: Flaveria sonorensis; assembly: GCA_025506505.1. NCBI lineage: Eukaryota > Viridiplantae > Streptophyta > Magnoliopsida > Asterales > Asteraceae > Flaveria > Flaveria sonorensis. The sequence goes on from CM046429.1 coordinate 15,118,717, forward strand.
GCGGGGTTCAAACATGGTGTAACACAAATTCATGCAAAATGAAAAGGAAAGCGTCAAACAACAAAACAAAATGACAATGCCGACTAACTAAAGACAACAACAACCGATAACCTTATTCAATATAGAACAAATAAACACATAAAAACAACAAAACAATGTCAAACAAACACCCAAAAAAGACAACAAAACTGAAAACTACGCCACTGGTTTAAACCAACAGTGGCAAAAGCTGCATATATAATTGTAGATTTGGAGGCTTAGAGACGGTGGTTAATTGTGGCTGCAAACAATTGATTACCATACTAGAACAACGAACATAAAAACCTTTTGTTTTTCATCATCACCTATGAACCGTCAATAAAATGAATCTCATACGCAACATAACACAACATTGAATATCAGAAAGATCACATGTTATTGTAAAACAACACATGAAATCCATGTTTACATGGAGTAGAGATATCAACCTGCTCATAGCAGGCCTCAACAATAAAGAAAGTAACCGACAAAAAAAGTCTCAGATGAGCTTTTACTCATCGTCATCGACTTGATCACAAAAACAACACATTCAGTATCCAGTTGTACCAAATGAAAAAGAGGTTGTAAGCTACAGTTTATTTATCTATATATAAATATAGCAAATCGATGAACAAAAACCCTTGAAAATCTGATGAAATTGAAGCAGTAGAGGAGATAGTCCCTAGATATAACGGTTGAACAACAACCACAACGAAGGCTGGTTTCGGCAGAGAGAACATCCGCAGGCTATGGCCGCGTTCTGCCTCATCAACACCTAGAGGCCCCAACCATCTGAAAACCCCAAAGGCTTCAAATAGGGAAACCAAGCCAAGTGACACCCAAACTCTAAAAGTTTCAGACAACATAATAAAAGCAAAAGAGATGATATTCATAGAAGGAAGGAGCGCTCCACACCGCCGCCAGGAGCGACAGAGTCAAACTGTCGTTAGTCGACCAAATGGCGGCCGGAAGCGGTGGAAACACACCAACCCCCCCCTTCCTTCTCTTTATGCATGCAATCACCTCGGCTACTATAAAACCCAAAAAGAAGTCGGAGAGCAACCCAAAAGGAAGCCGAAGGTGGTGGTGCGACAACGATGGTAGTGTGCCTGTGGCAACCCACACCTACCACCTCCCTTCAACCTCTTATATCCCTTTCTCTCTCCATATAATGGATAGGGTTAAATAGAGAGAAACCCAAAATGATAGAAACACCCTCCTTCACTGTTCATCGTCGGAGAGCAACCCAAAAGGAAGCCGAAGGTGGTGGTGCTATGGTGGTGGCACGCCTGCGGCAACCTGAACCAACCATATCCCCTTAACCTCTCATCTCCCTTTTGTCACTGTCCATCGTCGAAGAGAAAACCAAAAAGAAGCAGAAGGTGGTGGTGTGATGGAGGTGGCGCGTCTGCTGCGGCCCGAACCAATCATATCCCCTTAACCTCTCATCTCCCTTTCGTCACTGTCCATCGTCGGACAGCAAACCAAAAGGAAGCCGGAGGTAGTGGTGCGACGGAGGTAGCGCATCTGCGACGGCCTGAACCAACCATATCCCCTTAACCTCTCATCTCCCTTTCGTCACTGTCCATCGTCGGAGAGCAAACCAAAAGGAAGCCGGAGGTGGTGGTGCGACAGAGGTGGCGCATCTGTGGCGGACCGAACCAACCATATTCCCTTAACCACTCATCTCCCTTTTGTCACTATCCATCGTTGGAGAGCAAACCAAAAGGATGATGAAATAGTGGTTAGATTAACAATGACAGAGAGAGAATGAGTCTTTTTGTTATTCAATGAAAGTCCTTTTTTGAGAGTACATAACCCAGAGGAGAACTCCCCTTTAAATAGAAAAGAAAACAAACGGGTATGCTATAACTCGCAATCCCTTAACAACTTATTCAAAATTCAAAGATAAACTAACTGACTAGAAAAAGACTCAACAACTCCTGACCATTTCTTCACATGTGCAGAAGACTTAATTAAGCATGCTTTCCACATTACCAACTTTGCATGGGAGTGTTGTGTCACTTTTAACACCCCCCTTGATACACACTCCTGCACTCCAATCTTGTGCCTCAAATACACCAACTTCTCTCTAGTGATTGCCTTAGTTAAAAGATCAGCCAACTGTTCACCTGCACCACAATACTCCAGCATAACGTCCCTTATTCACCATATCTCGAATGAAGTGATACTTAAGCTCAATGTGCTTTGGACGGCTGTTCATAATTGGATTTTTGGACAAGTTGATTACGGACTTGCTATCACAAAATAGAGTAGTTTCTTGTTCTTGAGTTACCCCAAGATCACTTAAAATTCTTCTCAACCACACAGCTTGACATGTACCTCCTGTAGCTGAGATATACTCAGCTTCAGGACTCGAAAGAGCCATAGTATTTTGTTTCTTAGAACACCAAGAAACAGCTGAGTTACCAAGGAGAAACACATTTGCAGACACACTCGTCCTGTCATCCACACATCCTGCCCAATCACTATCGGTATATCCCACCAGCTAGACATTATTTCTTCTTTCATACCATAAGCCAAAATTGGTAGAACTTGTAATGTACCTGAGAACCTTCTTAGATGCACCAAGATGTAGCTTCGAAGGGGCCTGCATGAATCTTGCTAAGACTCCTACAGAAAAAAAATAAATCTGGTCTTGTGTGAGTAAGGTACATAAGGCCTCCCACCAAGCTTCTGTACATCGTTTCATTCACCTTGTCTTCACTATCATCAACTTGGAACTTCTCATAAGGACTCATAGGAACTGCTTCAGTTTTACCTTCCTTCATTTGAAATTTACTGAGTAGATTCATAGCATACTTCCCTTGGTTCACAAAGACGCCTTCACTAGATTGTTTCACTTCAAGCCCAAGGAAGTATTGTAGAAGCCCCATATCTGTCATCTCAAAAACCTCCTGCATACCTTGCTTAAATTCTGAGATGAGCTCATCATGAGAACTAGTACATATGATATCATCCACATACAGACAAACATAAATAATATCATTGTTATTAGTTTTCTTCACATACAATGTTAGCTCATTAAGACTTCTATGATAACCATTTCGAGTAAAATAGCCATCAATTTTAGCATACCATGCCCTTGGGGCCTGTTTAAGGCCATACAATGCCTTCTTAAGTTTATACACTTTGTCACTTGAGTCCTTCAATTCATACCCTTCTGGTTGTTCAACATATATATCTTCATCAAGCTCTCCATTCAATAAAGCCGACTTTACATCTAATTGATGTAAAGACCACCCTCTTTGAGTTGCCACAGCTAGAACCACCCTGATTGTTTCGAATCTGGCTACTGGTGCAATGGTTTCTTCGAAATCAATACCCTTTCTTTGTGAATACCCCTCAGCCACTAACCTGGATTTGTGCTTTATAACTTGACCATCAGCACCGAGTTTGTTTTTAAACAACCACTTTAGCCCAACAACATTCTTGCCAGGAGGTAGCGAGACCAATTCCCACGTATTGTTTCTTTCGATAGCAGCTAGTTCCTCAGCCATGGCCACTTGCCATTCTTTCCTTTGAGCAGCATCATGATAATACATGGGATCACACATACTTAAAGCAAATTGTAAATGCATGTATTCTTCAGGTTCAAGTGCACGAGTAGAAGCATAAATATCAGACAAAGGACGAAAATTTAAAGGTGATTGAGATGTACCATGTGTACTTGATGGAGACTCTTCATGCAAAGGTGATTGCTCACCCATGTGCACTGAACAAGAGCTTGAGACTACTCCATTCACACCTACTATTGGGCTTGTCTGTGATGTTGACCCTTCATCAGGTACACTTTCATTCATAGGGAATGGGTCTTCATAAGATAAGTCAACCATTACTTTTTCATATTTGTCAGTTTCTTCCCAATTCCTTGATGCTTTTTCAATAATAGTGACATCCCTACTAGCTTCAAATTAATTGGTAGATGGGTTGAATACCTATAACTTGAGGGACTTTGTGAAGAGTAACCAATAAAGATCACTCTTTGTGACCAATCATCCAATTTTTTTCTTCCTTGAACATACACATGCTTATATCTAATGCTACCAAACACCCGAAGCTTAGACACATCAGGAACTTCTCCTGGCCATGCTTGAAGGGGTGTTTTACCTTCAACTGCACTTGTTTGAGATCTGTTAAGAACATATACAACTGTTGCTACAGCCTCTACCCACAATAAATTCAGCAACTTCTTTTCTTTTAGCATGCTTCTTACCATTCCCATAATAGTGCAATTCTTACGTTTCATAACACCATTTAGTTGAGGTGTATGTGGAACTGTTAATTCTCTACGTATGCCATTATTTTCACAGAAAGTATCAAATTCTTTTGAATAAAATTCTCCCCCTCTATCAGTACGCAAAACCTTTATAGTGTTTTCACATTGATTTTCAACCAAGGTTTTAAAAACTTTAAATTTAGCAAGAGCATCTGATTTGTTTGTGAGAAAGTACACCCATTCCATTTTTGTACAATCATCAATCAAATGAAAGTAGTAGAGGCTATGACCAAGGCTTTGAACTTGCATGGGACCACAGAGGTCTGCATGAACAAGTTCTAATCTTGTCTTAGATCTCCAAGAGTGAGATGTGAAGGGAGATCTTGAGTGTTTTCCCAATAAACACCCTTCACACTTTGCAGATCTTTTGATACAAGAAAGCCCTCTTACCATATTATTATCATGTAGTAGTCTCATACTATCAAAGTTTACATGAGCATACCTTTTGTGCCATAATTGGGGGATCGAATCAGCACCAGAAGGTATGACTTCAGGTGAGGAGACATCTAGAAGAAACATGTTGTTGCTGAGTACATGGATCTTCATCACTTCAGCACCTTGTTTCTTGATTACACACATGTCATGTTCAAAAAGTAAAGAATATCCCTTCTTCATAAGTTGCCCAATAGACAAGAGATTATACTCTAAAGAAGGAGCATAGTACACATCATCAAGAAGTCTTGAACCCATAGTTCCTGCATTTACTCGAACAGTTCCCTTTCCTTGAACTGATAGCTTTCTTTTGTTTCCCAGTTGCACTTCCACTTTGAACATTTCATCTAGTCGAGTAAAACTTGATCTACACCTTGTCATATGGTTCGAACACCCAGAGTCAATGAACCACATGTTATTATTTTGTACCTGATCGGATTTTGTCATAAGACAGGGTTTTTCATCTTCTATAATTGCCATGAAACGATGTTGTTCTTCATTAACTCCTTCTTGATCATTTGCTTCTGCCACATTTGCATGTGGTTCTTGATTGTACCAACAACTAGTGGATATGTGACCGTATTTCTTGCACACATAACACTGAGGTACTTGACTTCGATCTAGTGCATATCCTCGTCCACGACCCCTTGCAACTCCACGTCCACGGACACGAAAAACATTTGTATTTTGAGGTCGATTGAATTCTTGAGCCACTTGGAGAGCACGCTCTTCAGTCGTTTCTGTTTTGTCACTAACCCTGCTTATCATTCTCTGCTCCTGTTACTGCAAAGAGCCCATAAGTTTAATAGGAAAGAGTTTAGATAGGTCATAACCTACCTCAATAGATGGTACCACAACATCAAATTTAGACTAAAGACTTCTCAAAACTTTCTCCACAATCACTTGATCTGTCACTTCCTCTCCATATGATCTCTTTTGGCTCACGATAGCCATGACTCGAGAAAAGTAATCACCAACCAACTCTCCTTTCATGGATAGGTTTTCAAAATCCCTTTGCAGCCCTTGAAGCTTTACACCCTTCACTTGAACATCACCTTGAAACTCAAGTTTCAAGATCTCCCAGCTTTCTTTGGCAGATGATGCTGAGGCAATCCAGGAAAAAGGAGTGTCATGTACAGCCTGTTGAATTAAGGCCATAGCATGAGCATCATTTTTCTTTAGATTCTTGAACTTGTTTGCATCTGTTTCGGTTTCATCGATACCAGCATCAACCAGGTCCTATAGATCTCTGGACTTGAGTATCGTCTTCATGCGAATGTTCCAGTGTTCGCACCCTTCTCCTTTGAACACAGGGATAGGGGTTGGAGCAGTGGGAAGATTGCTAGTTTGATCGGCCATGAGGAATTGACTAGAATTGTTCTAAGGTGGAAACCAGAGCTCTGATACCACTGATGAAATAGTGGTTAGATTAACAGTGATAGAGAAAGAATGAGTCTTTTTGTTATTCAATGAAAGTCCTTTTTTGAGAGTACATAACCCAGAGGAGAACTCCCCTTTAAATAGAAAAGAAAACAAATGGGTATGCTTATTACTCGCAATCCCTTAACAACTTATTCAAAATTCAAAGATAAACTAACTGACTAGAAAAAGACTCAACAACTCCTGACCATTTCTTCACACATGCAGAAGACTTAATTAAGCATGCTTTCCACATTACCAACTTTGCATGGGAGTGTTGTGTCACTTTTAACAAAGGAAGCGGGAGGTGGTGGTGCGATGGAGGTAGCACGTCTGCGGCGGCCCGAACCAACCATATCCCCTTAACCTCTCATCTCCCTTTCGTCACTGTCCATCGTCGGAGAGCAAACCAAAAGGAAGCCGGAGGTGGTGGTGCGATGGAGGTGGCGCGTCTGCAGCGGCCCGAAACAAGCATCCCCCCTCAACCTCTCATCTCCCTTTCTCTCTCTAAATAATGGCTAGGGATAAATAGAGAAACCCAAAATGACGGAAATACTCTTCTAGCACTGTTCATCAATTTGCTTTATTCATATATAGGAGGATATTAAAATTGAACTGCAAAATATAAATACTTTTTTTGAATGACAGTGATATTTCAACAAACAAAAATAGAATACACCTCAATCAAGATGCTAGAAGCGGTTCAGAAAATAATAATAACATGCTTGTAGATGAATGAGAAACACATGAAAAAAGAAAAAAAAAAGAAAAAAAGAAAGAAAGTTATATAAAACGATAACTACACCATTGTAACACTCCAGATTCTCGTCTTTAGATATGGTTTTTTTCCAATAGAACTTAACATTTACTCTGTATGAATGACAAGGGTTATGAGTAGTTATTCCTCCTAATTTGTTCATGTGTGGTGCGGGCGTTATTTAGCGTCTCTCCGCGCATAGAGAGAGAAACATGGTGACATCTTAGGTAGAGAGAGACACACACACTTACAAGAGGACTCGTTGTCGTAGGTTCCGACGAACTATTATGCCAGCAAAGATGTTTTTGTTTGATTGTTAGTGTTATGCCTTGCTTATCTCTTTGTCTTCAATTTCTTCCGATGAGGAATTTCATTTGTCTTAGTCTTCTGGTTTCTCTACTTATTCGTTATGGTTAGTTTGATTCTATTGTTATTCTTAGCTCAATGACGGTGAGTCTATGCCAATCCGAGAGGTGTTTGAGTTTATGTTCTGATTTTAATGAATGTAAACTCTAACATGTTTTGGGGTTCTTATGTTGTTTCGATTATTGCTTGCTCAATGACTTTAAGTCTAGAGTCAACGAGAGGTGTTTGTGTTAGACCCTGAAAGGATCATACTTGACAACTCAAGAAGTGGTTGGAGGATGTTCTGGTTGGACAACATTAGTTACAGAAAACAACAAAAGAACACATAAGACATCATCAACAGAAGACAACAGAAGACAAGAAAAGATAAAGTATATAGCACCCACATTTGTTAATACGGATGACTAGTGAACAAATGCTGACAAGTGTTTGTTCACCCGCATTAACAAATGCGGATCAAGACAGCTAATGTTGAACAGAAGTGTTCATCCGCATTTGTCCATGCAGATGAACTGAAGAAATGCTGACAAAGATTGTTCACCCGCATTATTCCATGCGGATGAACAACAGTAAATGCTGACAAGACTTATTCATCCGCATGAACTAATGCAGGTGAGCAAACACAAATGCTGACTACAAACAACAAATGCTAATGAGGAGTTGTTCATCCGCATGAACTAATGCTGATGAACAACTTACACTGTTTTATATTTATTTTGTACTTAGACTAGATTCACTTGTATAGATCAAGGTTAGTTTAGTCTTTTGTACAGGTAATGTATACACCTATAAATACGGTCACATACCCTAACTTTGTAAGCTTTTGGTCTTCAACAGTTATAACATCAATATTATACATCAGTGACTTCGGTGTTCATGTACTGCATTTACTCAAACATTTATTTCAGGTTCATCTGTTCTGTATTATAGTGATTCCGCAACTATATTACTGACTTAGTCTACATATTCGATCCTAGGTTGAGTCACATTAACCGAGAATCTTATTCTCAAACCCAGTTAATTGGTATCAGAGCCTTGGCTCTTGAATTCATCACAGAATCATCTTGGATTTTGGGTGAAAATCAATTGAACTGTAGACTGAGTTGTTCATCAGCAAGATCTACTCTTCTGATAAACAAACATCCTGTAATCAAACACCACAAAGTACAAAATCTTCAGATCTGCTGCTGTCGAACCCAACAACACAAAATCAAGAACTTAGAACTCCTTCAAATCTACAGATCTAAACTTAACAGACCTGTTCTTGATCGAAAATAGAAGATTTAAAGAAAAACACATTGTTCGAACTTAGAATCAACTTAAAACAGTATTCAACAAGTTAAAATCAGTTTAACTAACATGGATTCCTATAATCATTCTGAAATTGGTCATGCATCTAAACCTAGTATGCTTAAACACAAATCTGAGTTTAAGCAATGGAAAATTCATTTTAGAAATTACATTACAGGTGTAGATCCTGACTACTGGATATCGATTTGAAAAGGTCCCTACATTCCACTATCCCTGAATGCTGAACAGGCTGCTCAATACAGAACTGCAAGAATTCCCATTGAGGATCCCAACTTAAATTTTGATGATGAAGAATACAAGAAAATCAAGATTGATCTTAGAGCTTATTCCATTATTACACAAGCTCTTAAAATGGATGTTCTCAAAAGATTAGAAAAATATGGTGCTGCAAAGGGGGTCTGGGATGCTCTACAGATTATGTGTGAGGGAAGCAGTGAAGTTACAGAAATTAACAAAGACAAGTTGAAAAATCAGTATGAGACATTTCATCATACCAAAGGAGAGTCTATCTGCAGACAGCTTCACAGATTTGTGCAACTTGTAAATGACCTTAAAATTTTGGGGGTCACTTACAAGGAGAAGGAACTAAACAAGAAAATGCTACATAGCTTGCCTGAAAGCTGGAAATAGAATGTTACAATGTTAAAGAATACTCTTGATTTGGAGAGTACTAGCTTGGATATTATGATTGCAAAAATTGAGGCTCTTGAACTTGATGAAAGGAGCAGAAATCTGAGTGGGCCTCAAGTTATTAAGGCTTACAAGTTTCCATCTGAAACTCATTCTGTTGAAAATGCCTTTGTTACTGAAGAAGAAGACTTCCTGTCACCAAGAGATCAAACAAGAACAACAGGATTTTGTGCTGCTCCACAACCTCAAAAACAACCATCTTCTGCTCAACCCACTGTATCTCCTAACAACATGCATGATGAGCAAAACTCTGAAGAACAAAAGGCAACTTAGAATGCCTTTGTTGCTAGCTTTAAAGCCTACCTTAGGGGGAGACTCACATCAGCTCATCTGATTCAAGAAGATCTAGAAGAAATGGATCCTGATGATGTGGAAGAAATGGATTTGCAATGGCAGATGGCCATGATTGCTATAAGAGCAAAGAAATTCTTTCGTAAAGGGAAGAAACTGAGCCTTAATAGGAACACCAAACTGGGATATGACAAATCTAAAGTTAAATGCTTCAACTGTGGGATGGCTGGTCATTTCTCTCGGGAATGTAACTCTCCCAAGAGAAACAATACAAGCTATAAAAGACCATCACATGACCAGCATTCTACTCAGCACAATACCAACTATCATCCAAGCAACAACAATCAACAGCAACAACAGAGTCAGCAACAGCAACCTCACCAAAGACAACCTCTGCTGACACATCAATCTGAAGGAAGCGGTCAGCAAACATCAAATGCTCTTGTCATCAGACAAGATGGAGTGTGTGACTGGAGCCTGTATGTAGAGGAAGTTCAACCTCAATTCCAGAACCATGCTCTAATGGCTCATATCAATGATGGTCCTTCTCTAATACCATCAGAGGAAAAATCTAACTTATGTTTTGAGAGGTGTGTTCTTGAAGTACAGGGGTACAGAGAACACAATCATAAACTGGCCAATAAGATAAAAGAAGAAAAAGTAAAATCAGAAATGCTCAAACAAGAAATGAGAATTTTTGAAATTAAAATCAAGTCTTTGCTGTCTGACATGGAAACACTTCATGCAGAGAAGTATGCCCTTGCAGCTGAAAATGAAAGGTTAACTGAACTGTTAATCGAGTCAAAAGCTAAGCAATCAGCTACTGAAGTGAAACTTGAAAAGTTTCAGCTGTCTTCAGTCAAGCTGCAAGTGCTACTAATCTTCCAAAGAGAGGCTAAAGATATGACTGGGATAGGCTACAAAACTTGTCCTCCTCCATATATGATAACTACATTGTTATGCCTGAGTCACTTACTCAATCAGATACAAAAGAATCTAAAATTATTGAAACCAAATCAATGATTTCTTAAACAACAAATCCTCAAAACAAACCAGGTGTTTACATTAAAACTGATGAGGATAAAATCAGATTGGGTCATCCTATCAAAATCAAAGAGTGCTCAGACAAACCTGTGATTATCAAGAAACCAAAGAGCCCAGTCAAATAAATTGTGCCTTTTGTAAAATTTGTTCCTCAAAATCTTAAAGTGAATCACACTACTGAATGCTCAGTGAAACCATCTGCTGAAAGCAGATCTGATTATGAGATCATATCTCCAAAAAATTCAAGCGAATCATATAAGGTTTCATTGAAATTCAAGGATAAAACCAAAGTTCCCTTAGTCACCAAAGGGAAAACCACTTTTGTACAAAAATCTAAAGTGAAATCTGATTCACCATCTTCATCAAATATCAGACAAGGAATTGGGTTTGATATTTTCAACAAAGAACAGGTAGAACAATTCGATAGGGAAATAAGGAAATACAGAAAGAAGCAGCATCAGTCCCACAAAGCAAAGCAAAACAGAGTTGTGAAACAATCTGTTGCTACCCCAAAGACTGTTGTGTCTTGTTCATCTAAGCTAAAAAGCAAGCAACCCTATTGTGATTTTTGTGATATGTCAAATCACACCACAGATGAATGCTACTTCACCGGGTACTGTTCTGTTTGTAACATGAACAACCATTCTATAAGAAATTGTCATTTTAATAAATACTGTTCATTGTGTGATATGACAAATCACAACACAGCTGATTGTTACTTCAATCAGAAAGGCTTGAAAACAACACTAAAAAAGCCAATTTCAACAATCTCAACTGATAAAGTCAGACATAAAAGTCCGACAAAACAAAACAAACCTCTGAAATCTCTTCAAAAGAACAACATCAAAATGATTTCAGAAAACCAAAAACATAATCATCATGTTCACAAGAATCAAAAGGAAAGGTTTGTTTACTCTTCTAGCTCGTCAGAGGAAATTGATGAAATCAAACATCAAAAGAACAATAGAAAATCACTGAAATCCTCTTCTTCAAAAAGTCAAACAAAAGGTAAGTATCAAGAGGTTACAGTGATCGAATGCAAAAGGTCAACCCAAGACCATCATGGCTTGGGTTCCTCCATCTAACTAGTTCTTGGTGCATGTAGGGTCATTCATACAGGTCCAACAGTTTGTGGTATGTGGACAGTGGATGCTCCTAACACATGACAGGAGATAGTTCCCTCCTTCATTATTTCAAGCACATTCAAGGAACTACAGTGGCATTCGGCGAAGATTCACAAGGTGGTAGAATTACAGGAGAAGGTTCAGTGACGAATGGGATTCTGAGCTTTGACAAAGTCAATTACTGCGAGCAGCTGAACTTCAATCTGCTCAGTGTATCCCAGATTTGTGACAAGAAATATTCTACTCATTTCACTGACACTCATTGCTACATCTTGAAACCAGGATTTCATATTCCTGAAGAATAGGTTGTCTTGAAGACTCAGAGGAAGAATAACACCTATGTTTTGAACCTTAATTCTACTTGTCCATCAGAAGAGACATGTCTATTGTCTAAAGCATCATTTGATGAATCAAAACTTTGGCATAGACGCTTAGGACACACGAATTTTAAAAATATGAATAGATTGGTCAAAGGGAACCATGTAATTGGTCTTCCTAAAAAGTAATTTCATTTTGTTGACCACTGTACCACGTGTCTCAAAAAAAAAACATAAATCATCTCATAAGCCAAAACTTGTGAACACTAACAATTGTCCATTGAAGTTACTTCATATGGATCTCTTTGGGCCGACTCACGTCATGAGTATTGGCAAGAAGCATTATTGTTTAGTGATCATTGATGACTTTACTCGATTCACATGGGTCTTCTTCCTACTTCATAAGAATGAGGCGTCCCAAATCATAATAGATTTTATAACCAAAATTGAAAATCAACTTGATTTAAAAGTAAAATCTATTAGAAGTGACAATGGGACGAAATTGAAAAATGAAAGCATGAGTTCATTTTGCACAACAAAAGGCATTGATCATCAGTTCAGTGCAGCTCGTACTCCACAACAAAATGGAGTTACTGAAAGAAGGAATAGAACACTGATTGAAGCAGCAAGAACAATGCTAGCTGATGCAAAACTACCAATTATATTTTGGGCAGAAGCAGTTAACACTTCAAAATCGAACTCTGATAATCAAAGAACACAATAAAACTCCTTATGAACTTCTTTTTCACAGAAAACCATTCATTGGATTTTTGAAGTCATTTGGTTGTCCTGTCTTAATATTGAACACCAGAGACCATTTAGGAAAGTTTGCTCCTAAGTCTGACGAGGGATTCTTCGTGGGATATTCCTCAGTGTCTAAGGCTTTTAGGGTGTTTAATCCAAGATTAAACCTCATTGATGAATCAACAAATATTCAATTCAATGAGCATTCGTTTCCCAAATCATCAAATGGTCCTGACTGGTTGTTTGATATTGATTCATTTACAAGATCTTTTGATCAGTTCAATTTGTCAAATGCAGGAACATCAGGGTTAGTTGAAAGAAGAGCAGACTTCCCAATGATTCCTCCTTCTACTGATCAAGACAATGAAGATGTGCCATTACAAGTTGATCCTATCTGGCAAGTTACACAAAATAAAAGTATCTCAACAAATGTTGGTCGCAGTTCAATGCCATCTCCTTTAGCTGAACCTTCAACTGAAGTGGGACATTCAGAACCAACTCATGCACCAGCTGATACTAACAGAGATGGAAATGATGAGAATATTCAGAGTGCTGTTGAAGCTGAAGATGTTGTACCCTCTGATTCTGGTCATCACTCTCCCACACTACAACAACAAGATGCCTCGTACCAAGATGACCTAAATGTCTCCAATCTTGATGTGTCCATTGCTAGTGATCTGATTCCAATCACTAGAACACACAAGAATCATCCAGTGACAAACATTATTGGTGATCTAGACGAACGGGTGACACTAAGCAAGTCAAGCATAGCAAACATCTGCTTGTTTTCTTGTTTTCTGTGTCAAACAGTACCTAAAAACATTAAACAGGCATTACAAGACAATAGCTAGATTGAGGCAATGTAGGAAGAGTTGTTGCAGTTCAAGAAACAGGAAGTATGGTAGCCGGTGGATCTTCTCGAAGGTCAATTCCCTATCAGCACCAGATGGTTGTACCGAAACAAGACTGATGACAGAGGGATCGTCATCAGAAACAAAGCAAGATTGGTAGCACAGGGCTATACATAAGAAGAAGGAATAGACTATGATGAAGTGTTTGCCCTGTTGCCAGATTAGAAGCAATACATCTCTTTCTTGCATACTCTGCATTCATGAAATTCACTGTCTATCAAATGGATGTGAAGTGTGCATTCTTGTATGGAAAGATCTCTGAAGATGTTTATGTGAGTCAACCACCAGGCTTTAAGGATCCTGATTTCCCTCACAGGGTATACAAGCTTGACAAAGCCTTGTATGGTTTACATCAAGCCCCTCGGAAATGGTATGAGACTCTGTCATCTTTTCTCCTTGACCATGGGTATGAAAGAGGAAAGATTGATCAGACTTTGTTCAGAAAGAGAAAAGGAAATGAGATGCTGCTAGTCCAGATATATGTGGATGATATCATCTTTGGCTCCACCAACAAACAGCTTGTAAAGACTTTGAAGATCTTATGCATTCAAAATTCCAGATGAGTGCTATGGGAGAACTCACCTTCTTCTTGGGTCTTCAAGTACAACAAACATCCAGTGGAATCTTCATCAACCAGTCCAAATATGTTGAATCTATGTTGAAGAAGTTTCATTTTGCAGACTGTCAGTCCATCAGAACACCTGTTGATACCAAAGTGAAGATTGGTCCGGACCCAGATGGAAAATCTGTTGATCAGACCCTCTATCGATCCATGATAGGTTCACTTATGTATTTAACAGCCAGTAGACCTGATGTTATGTTTGGTGTTTGTGTATGTGCCAGGTATCAAGCAGATCCCAAGGAATCTCATGTGAATGCAGTCAAGAGGATATTTAGATATCTTAAAGGCAAACCTACTCTTGGAATATGGTATCCAAAGGATGGAGACTTCAATCTCTATGCATACACCGACAGTGACTACGGGGGATGCAATTTCAACAGAAAATCAACATCTGGCGGTTGTCAATTTCTTGGTCCCAGACTGGTGTCATGGCAGTGCAAGAAATAGACCAATGTTTCTATATCGACAGTTGAAGCTGAGTACATAGCAGCATCAGCTTGTTGCTCTCAAGTTCTCAGGATTCAAAACCAGATGCTTGATTATGGTTTCAATTTCTTGCACACACCAATTCATATTGACAACACTGCTGCGTCTTCATAACAAATAATCCAGTTCAGCACTCAAAAACAAAACATATTGAAATTAGATATCACTTTTTGAGAGACTGTGCTGAAAAAGGTTTAATCAAGCTGATTCAGGTTAACACAGATAATCAGCTAGCTGATTTGTTTACTAAGGCATTTAGCATTTGACCCAAGTCGGTTTGAATTCTTAGTCCAATCAATCGGCATGATTAACCTTGAGTAAAATCAAAAAATTTCAAAAACATCAAAAAAAAAAATATCCAGAAAATTACAAAAAGAAATCAATTTTTGTTGAAGTCCTTGATTTGTACTTCTTTTGGGAAATGATATAATTACAGTCGTTATATCATTCACTGTGCTTAATTCAATATCTTGAAAGACTGACATGACTTATCTGATATGAGGGTAGGCTCAACTTGGAAGAGAAGATAAATGTTGTGATAAACTAAAGATCACATTCAACTGTGAATGCATCATCTCAGAGCATGTAAGTATCTATCTTATCCAAGTGTGTGTATGTGTAGCAACCTAAACACACCGGGTCATGATACTTTATGAATCTCATTCAACCATCAGTTTCTCCTTTGTTTTGCTGAGCAAAGACCTGGGGAAACAAGCACATAGTACTGATGTCTAGATCCAAAAAGATTCCTAATGAGGAACACATCCAATACGGATGACAAATAAAACAGAATATAACAAAAAGAATCCCAAAGTGGATCACCTTCCAAAGTGAACAGCAAAAAGAATCCCAATGTGGATCATATTAAATAAGGATCAGGTAAAAGAATCCCAAAGTCGATCCCCTTACCAAAATGAATGAGACTTCATAGTTTAAATGACCAGGTATTGAAAGTTGTGAAAAAGTTCTACCATACAGTACATGAGGATAGTTGATCTTTCTATGCTTGTGAGTGTGAGGTTCATGTTGAATGTTTAATTAAATTAAAACATGATAAAAATCACATGCATTACAATATTGACCAAGCATGAGTTTAAAAGGACAAATATACCTTCAATCAATAAGCTCATGACAACTTGCACTTATGAAAGATAAGATTGATATGATCCCAAAATTTCAAACAAAAGTGCAAAATAATTAAACAGTTCAGAAATATTGTCCTAAAATTTTATAAATTTTATTTAAAGTTTTTATCCCGCATGGATATAAACTTTAGGGGGAGTAATAAAATTTTAAAAGGAAATATTTACAAAAACATGAAATTTGCAAACATTAAATTGACAACTTTGTCAAATTGATTGTGTCTGTATGGAAATTACTCCATAATCAGCTTCAGAAGATGCATATGTTCCAAAACAACAAAAATGCAGACTCATCTTCATAAAATCAGAAGCAGCTGTACAAACCAGTCAGAATCATTCACTGCAACTACATTAATTTTTGACTAGTTCAAAATTTAATGCGGGTAAGTGCATTGGTTAATGCGGGTGAAGGTAACCCTGTCATTTAACCAATGCGAGCAACTATTTTTGTACAAGTAAACTAATGCGGACAACAAATTGTTCATCCGCATTAGCTACAGTAAATGCGGACAACTTAACTCAACATTTCCAAGGGTGGTCAACTTTGGTCACCCCCATTTGTCTCAGTAAATGCGGACAAGTCATTTGTTCACCCGCATTTGCTACATGAAATGCTGATAAGTTAAATTTGGTCACCCACATTTGTCTCAGTAAATGCGGACATGTCATTTGTTCTCCCGCATTTGCTACAGTAAATGCTAATAAGTTAACTTTGTCCGTTCGCATTTGTTACAGTGAATGCAGATAGGTAAAATTAACTCTTCCGCATTTGTTACAGTAAATGCTGACAAATTTGAATTTGATCATCAGCATTTGGTATAGTAAATGCGCCCATAAAAATTCTATATGCGCATTTGCTACAGTAAAAATTTTCTGCACTTGTAAAATTTGTGAAAAATATGAAATGTTCTATAAATACTTTTTAATGTGGGTCATTTATTACTTTCCAAACTTTTGAGTGAACTTTTATAGTGAGTCGAGTGCCAGAAAACCGTTCTTCTTCTGAGTTCAAATCTACACTAATCAAGCTTCATTTTGTTCAAATCTTACATCAAACAAGCAACATTGTCTGTTAAATCGAAGTATTGTCAACTAAAAGGTGATTATCAGTTTCTTACATACTTCGACTGTCGAACAAAATTTCTTGAAATAGAACCCTAATCTTGTGAAATGCTTCAAATACACTCAAGAACACTGGATTTAGATGAATGACAGAGTTCATTAAAACCAATGATCGATGTAAACATCAAAGATTTCATGTGGTTCTAAGAACACATAAAACATCGATGAACAGGGGATACTGGTTTATAACAATATTGACATCAAAACAACCTGTTAAAACACAATCAAAATCAGTGTAACCCAACACAAAGAAACAAAACTTTGAACTGTTCTTCATGAAAAATTAAAATTAGGTCAAATAACCTAATGTAACAGTAACAAGCAGAATTCATTTTTGACCTAAAAAGTCAAAACTGAACAAATCACACACAATTCTCACTAATTCATCCTCTTTGTGGGCAGATTACATAATGGCTAACCTGACTTGGAGCAAGCTCCACAATGTCAGTGGTTTTCTCAATCCAGATGTCCCTGAAGCAGAAGGTCTCAGAGACATGATCAGATTTATTACCACTACCAGAGTGGCCCATGCCATTACAGTTAGACCAGTGATCTTTGAGAACTATATCAGATCATTTTGGAGTAATGCAGAAGTAGTAGACAATGATGGAGAAAAAGTAATTTCAGGAAGAATAACCACTGACCATACACTGATAATCTCTTAGCAAACAATAAGACAATGCTTGAGATTTGAAGATGAACCTGATTCTCCAACTGAATTTGATGAAGAAGATATCATGTCATTCTTTGCTGACATTGGATATGAGGGTGGATTTGAGGCAAAACAAATAGTGAAAGGATTGGTAGATTTACAGTGGAGGTTTCTCATTCATTATATCCAACACTGCTTATCTAAAAGAAAAACTGGGTGGAATGATATACCATTAACTACATCTTCACTGGTCTGTGCCCTCTGCTCTAACAGACCCTACAACTTTTCAGCCTATGTCTTTAATGGAATGATGGCAAACATTCAAGAGGGGAGAACGAACATGTTCTTAATGTATCCCAGATTCATTTAGTGTCTTATTAATGAAGCCTTTCCTGATCTGGTTTTAGAAGGCCCCATTCTTGAAATTTCTCATTATAATGCAAAATCTTTGAAGTACATCAAGAAGAGAGATCCAAGAAATTTCTATAGTGGTACTTTCTTTCCACTTTTACCTTGGATGCAACAACAAATAGATCCCCAAAATGATGTGCCAATGGATGAGGAAAAATTACAACAACAAGAACCTATTTTACATGATGATGTTCCTATTAAGGAACCTACACAAGAAATGGTAGCTGATGTTCCTGATGAGGAACCAATTCATGAAGTGAATGTTTAAGAACAAGCTCCAGAACAATCAGTGAAGCAGGATGCTGCTCATGATCAACACCATGTTGATGAGCATGCAGAATCTGAAGAACTCATTAGAACAATGTCATCTTTGATTGGTGATCCTCACTTTGGTGAAACAATACAAGAAGCTATTTTTTTATTCCCTTTTAGGGTTGATCCCATTATCCCACAATCATGTTCTCCTATTCATACTCATCAAGAATCACAAGAAAGCCCTGCACATGAAGCTGCTGTTGTATTTGAAAGTTCTGGTGAATCTACCAGTTCCACAGACTCGTCTCAATCATCTGATGATAAGGAAGATAATCAACAGTGTGCACTTCTTCCACAGAGACAAATTGTCTCTGAAGATGCTCCTTCTGAGAGCTCTGCTGAATCAGAAATAAACAGACCAGATGATAAAGATAAGATGATATCTGAACTGATGGCAAAAATGTCTAGACTGGAGAATACATTAAATAGGAGGTCAGGGGTATTCAGTGATAGACTCCAAGAGTTAAATGAAAAAGAAAAAGGACTAAGGGAGTCAAAAGAAAAGTATGAAGCTGAGATGAGGATGAAGGATGATGAAATCAGTAATCTAAAAGCCTCTTTGGAAATGGCAAGAGAAGAAGTGTATGGACTTGTTGAAACTGTTTCCATACAAAAGAAGCAATAGAGGAACAAGAAAACTTGATTGAGTCTCAAAATGAGTTAATTGATGAGCTCACAGAAGGAAATGATGACTTAACAAAAAGAGTTGATGAACTAGAACTCCTTATGAAATTAAAAGATGAAATTATAAAAGAAAAGGATGAGAAATCTAGTGATGAAATTGAATAACAAGTAGTAGAACAACAACATGAATAAGAAAGGAAGAAGAAGTTAGGGATGAATCCAGTTGGGAAATAGTGGTTCATTCTGAACCTTCATCTGTAGATGCTACTATGATGAAAGAATTGAGTGATGACTTGGACAGGTATTCTTCCAGTGAATTAATCATAGATGAAGAGTTTTGGGACTACATCAAATACATAAGGTCCCCCTCTGATTCTATTGTAGTAATTCCTTCAAAACCTATGCCAATTGAAGAAGATAAGAATGCAGCCTGTGCCTGCAGTTGTGCTGACTGTTGAACAACAAAGTCTAATTAAAAGACTTTGTGATGATTTCAAAGAAAAAGAAACTGCTAAATTGAACATACAAGAAGTTGTTAAGGCTGAACAACAAAGAATCACTCCTAAAATTAAGGCTGCTGAACAAGAACAACAGGCCAAAACTAATGAAGCTTCATCATCAGGATCAAAAGTGATGACATACACAAGAAAAACAAAGTATTTGTCAAAAAAGACAAAAGGAAAACTTCTTATGGTTGAGGAAGAACAACCTAAAAGGAAAACCAAAGATGATCCCAGAAGTTTGGCAGCAATTGCTGAATTTTTGGATGAACATGAGCAGGCTGAAAAAGAGTTACAGCATACTTTGGAAGTGATAATGCTGGAGGAAGAAGACTCTAAGAACAAACAACAAAAGACACATGATGATGTGACCAGCCCAGCTATTATTGAGCAATCTGTTGAAAGCATGATTGAAAAGGCCAAAACTGATGATCTGATGATTCATGCTATGTATCTAATTAAACATGGCTATGAAGCTGATATGGTATTCATCATGACCTATGATGAGATTGTAGAAGAAGTAAAGAAGATAGAAAAGCTGCTGGATCCATCATATATAATAGAGTATGAGATGAGGAAAGATTCTGAAAAGAAAAGGCTGAAAAGACAACAACTTCCATCTCAAAATCAATAAAGAAAGATGCTGAACAGTCTATGTTTCCTGATCCCTATAGTATGTCTGATAGGGAAATGAAGGACTATCTTAACAATCAAGGGTTTACAAAAGAAAACTTGGTAACATGAAGACCAATTCCCTAAGGGCTGTAATGTTAAAATTGATAAATGACATAAAAGACATATTGAAGGCAATTGAAGAAGAAGTAATTGCCCAGAAGCCCAAACAAGAACATCAGCACAAGATGTGCAGCCGACAGTTAAAGATAAAGATGTTCTGGCCCCTATCTTACACAAGAATTCAGAGTGGTTTATAGAGCCTTCTCAGCTCAAACTTCAAGAAGGGCTAACCACTGCTGAATTAATAAGAGGGGTGTCTACTCCAAGTGGCAAGACTGATGTTTAAATCATTGCCTAGAAGTATGACAGTGACTGGAATATTTCATGGTGAAAAGAATATCAGGATTGGTACAATTCTTCACTGAGTATACAGCTTTAGTCAATGCAATGAAAGTTCATGATCTAAAAGAACTGGCTGAGCTTGATCTGGTGAATCCTGCTTGCATGTACAGAGGATATGAATTTGCTGATATTTTGAAAATGTTTAAAAGAACTAACAACTTCAAATCACTAAAAGCCATTTGCACAAGAAAAGACAAGACCTTCAACAACCCATTTGACAAAAGAAGAACAAAAGAAGCAGAAGAAATAGTATTCCCTGAATTGCATGTAAAGCCAACTGAAAGTCTGATAAGAAAGATGATTATAGGCACTCATAAGTCAAATCCCATTTCTAATGTTATTATGATGAAGAAACTTATGAGCTTATGATTGAAAGAACATGGGGAGGAAAAGAAGCCCCTGAAATTAGAATTTTCAAAGGTTATGAGGTCAGACTGCTAGATGAGTCTTACATACACTATATCTTCACAAGACACTTCAGAGCCCTCAAAAACAAAGCTGCTGAAGATGATCTGGAGTTTATGTTGAAGTGTGTTAAGATCTTGAAGATGGCATTTGACAGAATCAACAATAAAAGGGAACAAAGGAAGAAGAGAAAGGTGCCAATGCAGATGGGCAATATTGTCAAGTTAGAGGTTGATGCTGAAGGGTCATTGCTGATTCATAGAGATTGGTTATCTTCCATTTCAGTTTGGGAACCCATCTCTTGAAACAAATGCCCCTTGCTGCTATCTACACCATGAGTAAGATGAAGATACATGTGCTAAGCAGAGAAAAGATGAAAGAAGCAAAAGACTTTTCCAATATGATCAAGGCCATTATCAATCCCTCAATGGTACAACCTGAATCACAAATAGAAGCTGCTGCAACTCTCTCCCCAAAAGTCCAATAGAAGACATCACAAGAAGACCAACCAGAATCTTCACAACCACTAACTCCATCACAATCTTGAGGAACCTAGGTAGTATAATCCTTAGGGGGAGTATTGTTAGACCCTAAAAGGATCATACTTGCCAACTCAAGAAGTGGTTGGAGGATGTTCTGGTTGGACAACATTAGTTACAGAAAACAACAGAAGAACACAGAAGACATCATCAACAGAAGACAACAGAAGACAAGAAAAGATAAAGTATAGAGCACCCGCATTTGTTAATGCGGATGACTAGTGAACAAATGCTGACAAGTGTTTGTTCACCCGTATTAACAAATGCGGATCAAGACAACTAATACTGAACAGAAGTGTTCATCCGCATTTGTCCATGCAGATGAACTGAAGAAATGCTGACAAAGATTGTTCACCCATATTAGTCCATGCGGATGAACAACAGTAAATGCTGACAAGACTTATTCATCCGCATGAACTAATGCGGGTGAGCAAACACAAATGTTGACTACAAACAACAAATGATGAGGAAGACTTGTTCATCCGCATGAACTAATGCGGATGAACAACTTACACTGTTTATATTTATTTTGTACTTAGACTAGATTCACTTGTATAGATCAGGGTTAGTTTAGTCTTATGTACAGGCAATGTATACGCCTATAAATAGGGTCACATACCCTAACTTTGTAAGCTTTTGGTCTTCAACAGTTATAACATCAATATTATACATCAGTGACTTCGGTGTTCTGTACTGCATTTACTCAAACATTTATTTTAGGTTCATCTGTTCTATAATATAGTGATTCTGCAACTATATTACTGACTTACTCTGCATATTCGATCCTAGGTTGAGTCACATCAACCGAGAATCTTATTCTCAAACCCTGTCAGTTTGAATTTATAATCTGACTCAAATGAATGTAAACTGATCTTTTTTTGGTGGTTGTTATGTCATTTTGATTGTTGGGTTAATCATGATAAGGTGCTTGAATATCTTATTTAATTTGGATGTGTGAAAACCTTAATTTTTTTTAGGGGTTCTTATGTTGTTTATTTTGTTGGCATGATAATGTTCATGCTTAGGTCATCTAAGATGCTATTGAATCTCTAATATGATTCGGATGAGTGGAAACCCTAATATTATTAGGGCTTGTTATGTTGCTTCTATCGTTGGCTCCATGATGTAAAGCCTAGGCTCATCTGAGATACTCTCAGATATGTTGTTGGTTAGTGTAACCCTGGTTTTTTATGGCTTGGCGATTGTGGATCTTAATTAAACATACGTCTTTAATCCTTTCTGACTCATATAGATATCAATAAAGATTGGCTCGATGATGATGAGTCTAACCTCATTTGAGAAATTTTTGAATCTGTATACGGTGCTTACGAGCGTATACTCCAACTTTTTGTAGGATTATATAGGCATTGGAGGTGAATAAACCGACTTTTTGAGGTTTTCCTTTGTTTCCATGGGTATGTCGATTATAATGGCCTTTCACTCACCTAATACTTGGATGCAACAATAATTGAACTTCACTGCTTATTCGATGGTCATGAGCTCATGCATAAGATTGTTATAGCGATAAAAGATCACTCAATTCTGAATTTTGAAGGCTCAAAGATTGGCAACTAGCTATGATGCTATATATTATTTTAGCATATATATTTATACATAATATTATATATATATATATATATATATATATATATATATATATATATATATATATATACGTATATATATATATACGTATATATATATATATATATACGTATATATATATATATACGTATATATAGATTATATATATATACGTATATATATATATATATATAGTAATATATATATATATTATATATATACGTATATATATACGTATATATATATATATACACGTATATATATACGGTATATATATATATATATTATAAATCTATATATGTATAGTATATATATGTATATATATATGTATATATATATATATACGTATACATATATAGTATATATATATATATATATATATATATATATATATGTATATATATACATATATATGTATATACATATTATATTATATAATACATATATATATATATATATACGTATACATATATATATGTATTATATATGTGGTATATATATATATATATATATATATATATATATGTTACTATATATATATACGTATACAATATATATATGTATATATATATATATATGTATATATGTTACATATATATATATATACGACATATAGATATATGTATATATGTATATATATATATATACATATATATATGTATATGTATATATATATTATATATCTATATATATGTACGTATATGTATATATATAAATATATATATAGATAATACATATATGTATATGTATACGTATATGTAATATATATATACATATATACTATATACATATATATACATATATACATATGTACATATATGTACATATATACATATGTACATATATGTACATATATACATATACATATATATGTATATACATATGTACATATATATGTACTATATACATATGTACATATATATGTACATATAACATATATACATATATATGTATATATGTACATATATAGTACATATATACATATATAAATATATATATATATATATAATACATATATATATTATATATATATATACATATATATATATAATATAGTATACATACACATATATAATATATTATATTACATATAGTGTCAGGATCATTTCAGAACTCGTAAATAACTTCAGAACCGTGAGAACTAATCTGAACCCTTAGATTATTTGATCAATGTTTAAAAATAGTTATGTCATTTGTGTAATTAATTAAAAAGTCAAGGAGGCTAAACTAAAATGATTTGGGCATAATAGTAATTTTAACTGAATTATTTCCATAACCTTCCCTAAAATCTCTCTATTTTAAAACAAATATCTTTCGATTTTAAATCACACCACTATAAAACCAATTAGGGTTCATATATTTCTCTCTTCCACTAGAATCATTTATACATCTATTTTGTCCGGCAAAGAACTTGTGACCCGGTGGATAGAGCATGCGAAACTTCCAGATGAGTTCCTAATAATGCTTTATTCTTTTTTACGATGAAAAAAAAATATTACTGATTGAACCTATTCTCATAAAAACCACGATTTAGAAAAAGAAAGAAAAAGGGTGAACATTTTTCGAATTGTAAGGAAAAACTACATTGTTGCCACCATTTAAATTCGTTGGAGTTGCATGGTTTCATATCAATAATTTATTGGTTCTAATTTAATTGTCTTTTGAATTAATTTGTTAGCCACTGTAGTATACATATACATATATTTTTATTGTCTTACAATCGAAATCAAAGTCCAATTGGTACTAATGCAACATATTTATAACATAATAATATTATTATGACGTGCAGCTCATTTCATCTTATGTCGCATTCATATTCTAAAAAAAATAGAAGATTAGGTAAAAATGGGCACTGATTTAATCGTTTTTCCCCGAAGGATATGCATGATTTTCATGGTGATAACAATCAGAATATTATGGAAAGATAGCAAACGGAATGTAATTTTCTATGATATATCTGTTTAATATACATTTATTAGGTACTAGTTTTCAATGTACCTTCTTCCGTAGTTCGTAAGTATATTATGAATTTTCATTTAGATGTTTATTTAAATAGTGTATTTACATATGTGTAAGTTATAGGCGTAACATGTATGACATATATGTAGAGCACTTACAAATATTATATTAAATATATAGATGTAATATATTAATTTACTTATATGTAAATATTTAAATTACATACATGTAAACACTGATATTCAACACACAAGTGGAGGTTCAAATTGTTTTTATTTAGTTTTTCCAGAATTATTGTTAATTTTTTTTATTCTGTTATCTAAGAACCTAGATACATATTTTAATATTAAAGTTCGTTTAATTAATCGGTCTCTACCTTCTGATTACATTGCTTGGTGATTTTTGTTGCAGTATTGATAGATGAGGCGTTGTATTGTTTTGGAATTACTACAAAATCAAAGGGAAAGAAAAAGTTGAGTGAAAATACATTTATGCATGTTGAATATCTACACATGTAACAGACGATTACTTAAAGGATTAAATGTTTTCTATATTTAGATAGTATACTTACACATACGTAAAACAATCAATGTATGTAAAAAGACAATAATTAATAAATTTGAATATTAATCAATTTGAAAAAGAATAGATGATCAAGTTTAATCTGAGTTTGATTTTTAACAAATGTTTAATTTGGTAATATTAAAGAGACGAGAGAGAAATTAATATTTAATTAATTGATTCGAGAGAGAAAAAGTTTATGATTATCATCATCCCTTTTCATTTATATTATAATTTGTAAAACTGAGTGTTTTAGATGGATTTTTTAAGTTCTCAAGAAAATAATGTTCTTGTTTGAACTTAACCATATATATATAGATATATATATAAATATACATATATATTATACATATACATATTATATATATTATACATATACATATTATATATATATATATACATATATATATATATATATATATAGATATATATATATATATATATATATATATATATATATAT
The DNA here is from genome assembly GCA_025506505.1 of Flaveria sonorensis. Classification (NCBI taxonomy): domain Eukaryota; kingdom Viridiplantae; phylum Streptophyta; class Magnoliopsida; order Asterales; family Asteraceae; genus Flaveria; species Flaveria sonorensis. The sequence continues at coordinate 15,144,902 of CM046429.1, forward strand.
ATATATATATATATTTGTAGAGGGTTATGAATTGTTCCAAATCCTGATTTGTCCACGCTTAGTCCACATGTTACTTAGCTGCTCTCACACTCGCACACTTTTTTTATCTTGTCCATGCATTTACAATAATAAAAAGTTGTGTTGTTTACCCATCGGCTAACTTTTGGCACATTACTCTACTCTAAAAACTTAAAAGGCTGTGACGTAAAAAATGGATATTCGTTGTTCAACATGATTTTTTTTCTTGCTTCACATAACATCCACGGTTTACAGCTACATCAATTAACTAATTCTGAGCCTCAAGTGCCCCTATTTTGTTTAGTTTACTTATAATTGACTAATTTGTTATCTAAAAAGAAAGTAAAACAATGTAATTGTATTTTTCACGAAACAATGTAAGAAGCAACATACAATTATATTTATTGAACTTCTAAAAATGTAATATGGGTGTGTAATTTTCTAAACAAAGTGACACCAACATAACATAATGTTCTACGAATAATGGTTTGTCGTCATACCAAACAATATTGATATTGTAACGATGCCATAACGTATCAGAATGAACGTTGTTCAACATCAAACCCAAGTGATAGTATGTAGCAAAGCACGTGGGGTAAATCTAATTAATAATTAGAGTTAATTAAATGATTGGTTCCTATAGTTTGCTCATATTACAGTATTGATTCCAACTTTTGAGAATTCAATATTAGTCCAACTGTTTGCCAAACCGTCACACTATTGGTCCCTAGAGTGGATGTCCGTTAGTTTTTGAGTTAGAGTTTTCGAAATGACCGTTTTAGAAATTAATAAAACCCATTTGAGCATAATCACCATAGCACCACCACTACCATCATCACCAACCATCAGCATCCCACCATCATCACTAACCATCACCATACCACCCTATATCCCAAAACCACTACCATACCACCACAGCCGGAACCACCACCCACCATCATACCACTACTGGACTATCGTTATACCACCACACCACACTACAAGAAAACAGGCCAATGGCGACAAGACCTATAGCGACGACAATTTGTTGTCGCTATAGGCGACCTATCGCGACGACAATGTCGTCATAGAGTCCCAAAAACTTTGGCTATAAAAGACCTATAGCGACGACAAATCGTCGCCGTAGGTCAACTCTATGGCGACACCACGCTTTGTCGTCGATAACGGTAGTAGTATAGATTTACTTTTACAATTATTGATTTTTTAATTTTTTTTATCTACCCTATGGCGACCAGGTCTGTATTATTACTATTAATTTTTTTGTTAAGAGGGAAAGTTTCCATGTTTATGAAAACTCTATGGCGACGACACGTCGCCGCCATAGGTTAGTATTATTATATTATTATTTTTATATTTTGCTGTTATTATTAAATTTATTATTATTATTAACTATAATTATTATAATTATTATAAGTAACAATTATATTATAATAGATATTGTATTTATTAATTATAATTATAAACATATAGTGTAAAATTAGCGTCAAATATGTTCGATTGTGGTATTTTGGTGTCAATTACACACGTTTAGGTTAACTATCATCCTATTCTAGTGATCGGTGTTGAACAAAATGCGTTGATAGTAAATTACGGAAAAACTATACTTATTACTATAAGTTAAGTTTTTTGTTCTTAATTATCATCAATGAGTGTTAAACAATGTCAAATTTGTTCGGTTACGATGATTAAGTAGATTACATACATTAAATGTTACTAATGATTCAATTATGATCAATGGTGTTTAATCATTGTATGATAATAATTAGGTGTTTAATCACTGTTTGTAGTGTTCTTGTTCATTCTGCTGTACAACAAACCATGTCTAACAGTACCTGCAGTATATCTCAGAATCTTCTTTGCAATTTCAAGATGAAACAATGGCGGTTTCGACATAAAACATGACACCATACTTAATGAAAATGCACTGGTCGTGTGTGGTTAAATCTGTAAGTCTCCTTAACATACTTCTAAATTTATGTGCCTCAGCTAGAGCCCCACCATCATCCGTTTGAAACTTGTTGGTATTCATTAGTGTTATACTTATAGTAGCTTCGCATGATGCATCCCATACTTGGTAAATCTAAGCATACTTTGCTTTAGACACTTTCTATCTAATCTTTGTATCACATCTAGTAGAAGGATGTTTTGTAATTTTCTATATAGGTCATTTTAAACTCATTGATCATGTTTTGCTTGAACTCATGTATAAAATTTATAGATAAATAGGTATAAAAATAATAATAACAATAATAATAATAATAATAATAATAATATAATAATAATAATAATAATAATAATAATAATAATAATAATATAATTAAAAATAATAATAATACATATAAAAATAATAATAATAAAAATAATAATAATAATAATAATAATATAATATAATAAGAATAATAATATATTAATAATAATAATAATATAATAAGAATAATATAATATAAATAATAATAATAATACTAATAATAAAATAATAATAATAATAATATAAATATAATATAATAATAATAATAATAATAATAATAATAATAATAATAATAATAATAATAATAAAGTAGGAGAAGATGGTACATATTTTATGGTCAACTAGAAGACATCTACGAGTTGAAGTATATAAATGGCTACAACGTTGTACTATTTCGTTGTAAATGGTTTGACACATCACGGAAGGGGTCTGTAATTAAAAAGAATAACATTTTGCTATCGATGTTAGTGTGAATGGTTTAGTGACCAGCCTTGCATTTTAGTAACACAAGCTCAACAAGTGTTTTATCTTGAAGATCCTTCTAAATCCACTAGCATTGGAGGGTTGTGGAAGATGTCACTATCGAAAGCTTTGGGACCATCCTAGTATTAGTGTTGCTAATGAGATAGATGTATACACGACAGTCACAATGCACAAGATGATGTATTGATGGATATGACGAGTGCAGATGGTTGGCTGTCACAAGCAGTGGTAATGAGAATGAGTGGGTGATGGATTCAGGTTGTTCATATCAT